>JACBWW010000011.1:5807796-5847800 GCA_020086605.1 Lanius collurio | reverse complement strand
AACACAGAATTAGTTCAAAATGCTTATTTCATAAGGTTATCTTAGGGAAATACTTAAATAAATACATTTATATACCCACTGTACACATCGGCTTCTGAATTAAGGATCTGCTATCCCTTTGAGACAAGTTAGATGCAGATAACGGCTTTCTTTCAGCTATCATGTTTAGATTCTCTAAAAACTAAACTCAGCAATGAAGTAAGAGGTGCATTTAATTGGCACAAAAAGAGTTTAGGGTAAACTGACAAAAATTCTGTGCTTATGCCGAAGAAAAGGGGACCTGGGTTATGTGCAAATGCTGTTCTGCATCTTGCAGATGAAATTTAGACTTTCTCTTGGTCTTGCTTTTCAGAGATGAGTGCCCTGTATAATAGGAGTTAGCAAAAACATTGCTTTGGAAATGACACCTCTTGCACCTCACGAATTCAAATGTTTTACAAGAGGCTTAGCAGTTACCAGCAATCGGCATCTCTTGCTGGCTTCCCAGAAGGTGGTTAGAGGAGTATATTTATAGTATTTTTATCTTTTTCTTAATATGTTTACTTGCCAATCTTCTGTTTCTTTTTAGCACTCTCTTCTTTGCTCCTCTTTTTTTTACCTGCATCAGTGACATTTTCCTGTCTGGTGCTTTCTCTTCATGACCTGGCTTACAGCAGTCTTCTTTTCACTCTGTCTGTATTTTTTTACCCAAACCCCTACCATCACCAAATTTCTAATTTCTTCTAAATGTTAAAACTAGTTGCTAAACAGCATGTAAGAATCACTTCTGAGTGTATGTGGCATTTTAGAAGGCCCTTTAGGAGGCAAAATGTCACCAGCAGAGCCATTTGGCTAGAATGAGGAAAATAATAATAAATTATTTATGTCGGGTATTTTGTAAGAACAGCTTTATTTGATAGTGTTGTATTTCATTTGGACCTAACTTAGGTCCAAACTTACTTGTAGGACCAGTTAGTACAACAAAAATTAATACAGCATTATGTGTATATTTAGAGATTTACTATAGCAGGAGAAACAGTTTTTTTGAAATATATGTACTACAAGTCCCTAGTGTCCACAGGGTGTGCACACATGAAACAGGCACACTGAAAAAAAATCTGAAAATTCAAAATTTAACAAGCATGGTTATTGCAATACTGCAAAGTATTACCATTGCTTTGACTAAACAGCAAGTAATGCAAGGAAAATTTTACATGTTCTGGACAATTAGTTGGAGAAAAAAAAAAGGAATTGTTCAGAGAAAGTAATTCACTGATTGGATGAAAACCTAGAATGTGGGTGTAGGACGTACTAGAAGTTAATGTTACATTATTCAACCAGAAGATATGTAGTACTGAGATCTGACTTGTATTCCAGCAAACCTCAGGATCAAGGACAGGCATCATTGGTACTATAACACAGTCTGTAATTCAGCAAAAATAATAACAATACCAAAACATATGGGATAACAGAGTGGTTAGTATCTCTTGGATAAGTTCTATTTTAAGCTTAGACTCTCTTGTCTGGTAAGATACCTTACCTGGCTGCAGGATCTTTGTCGTAAGATACCTTACCTGGCTGCAGGATCTTTGTCATCTCCTTGCTTTTGTAATTAGACAAATGCTAAGTTTTAAGCTGTGGTCAAAGTGCATAAATCCAAAGCCTTCCCTGAGAAAAAGAGATCAAACAAGCAAACAAAAAGATGCAGTTGTTTCATTTCTTCAAACCAACCACTACACATTAAAACAGGCTTTGGAGTGCAAGTGTAGAGCAGGGATGCCCGGCATAGCTCTATGGAGTCTGACAGCCAGAAGGGCTGAGGACTGCATGTACTCAAGGTGCAGAAAGGCCCAGAGCATCACAACACAATATCAGAGACATATGAAAAAATAAGTTTGTAATGAGCTTACTGATTCTGAGCTAGAGTTGTATTTTGCTGTATAGCTGGGGTCAGCCTTAGGCAGAGAAAAATAGGGGAATTGTGTGATTTAATTTTCTCTTGCAATATTCTGTAATCATCTCAACAAATGGAAATTCAGATTGGTATTTGCACTTTTCTTTTGTGAGAAGACTGGTAAGTTCAATTAATGATCAGCAAGCTCTCCCCAAGAAAAGCACTGTTTACTCAGGACAGCAGCATTACAATGAAAATGAAAATGAGATGTTAGTGCCTGTCTTTCTTAGAAGTGGCCTATTAATATCCCTAAAGAAAGATGAATCTAAATCTCTCCCCTCTGACTGTTCACTCAGGTCCTGCCCAGGTTTTGGCCTGGTACACAGGTCACACTAAGAGCTGATGTGTGCTGGGAGCAGCACCGTTATGTCAGCAAGGGAGCCACGTGTAGGCAGGACAGGATAGACAGGGCAGCATAAAGGCCATCATGCAGCTGCTATCACCTGCTGCTTGCTGTCTCCTCCAGCCATTGTCTCTTCCACCCTTGCATATTAATTGCCCAAAGCTTCTTCTGTATCCATTAATTTATGGAAATTATATAGACCAAACTTTCAAACCGGAGGTTATAAATACCTCATCTTACCTAAGAATATTTGGAAGCAGATCCAGTAGCAGCCAGCTTGCCGAGGCTTTCATTCTTTCCTGTGTGACACAGGGGACAGCTGTGAGAGAGGAGGAAGAATGAGTACTCCCAACATTTGCAAGGTAAGAGGTGTGGTCATTGGCATGTGAGTTAAAAGTCAGAGAACTTGTAAGTCACGAAATACTGAAGTGATGAATGAGTGAATTCATGTTAGACTAGCCTGTACAAATAAGATTGAGTGTTTGTTTTCCTTTCTTCAAAAAGTAGAGTTCAATTTACAGAGTATATTGCCCTGTAAATTTAAGAGGTTCAAATGGACCATGACACTGCTCCAAGTGCTTGTTATACCTGCTACAGTCCCGAGTCATTAATTTGCAAACAGTATCTGTTTTTTCAGCCTAGGACTGCCAATTTTCTAAGTGTAAAGTCTAATTTCCTTTTCTGCCTCTCTGACTAGGCCAATTATTTCAAGTATTCCTTGGTGGGGGGAAGAAGATTTCAACAGTGACATCTTAAAAGGCTTTTCACTTGCACGGTTTCACCATAAGAATCTGGTCTTACAGGCTCTTAACATTTTCTAAATTCTTAGGACCAACCTTTAGCTCACTGTCTTCTTTTTGGGCTTACTGCTGACTGAATTCCTGGCTTCCTGCATGTAATTTATAGCCCTAACACAGTAGCCTTTAGCTATTCTATAGCTGTACAGGATTTTTCACATGGAGTATTGATCACTCAGAAGTAAGAATACTGAAAAACAAGATTTTTTGTTTTTTCTGTAAGATCTAACAGTTCAATTATGCTGCATTTAAATAATTCACATGTAAATAGGGCTTCTGTATTAGACAATGACATCCACTCCATCTTACAAATTTCATTTCCATAGCTTTTTCCTAATGTCAGCTTTCTAAATTCATCTATTTATAACTGACATAATCCCTAGCAATTTAACAGAAAAAACAGCATTTCTTGTAACAGTAATTTCTGAACAAGCATTTGCTTTCTGTTCTGTATATGGGGATTGAAGTTTTATTTAGGCAATGAGTGTATATCTCAGCTAAAACTAGAAAATGTTGCTGTCAAATGCTTATTCAATGTTATTTCAGTACTGGGATAAAAAATCAAAAATTATGATACCACATATTGCATTTTGCTGAGAATGCCTAAGAGATCTAAAATTACTATGGATTCAGCCACAAGAATCCCATAGGTACCGCACGCTTTAGCAGAACAGAAATCCACAGTGCCATACAGCGAACAGGAATCAGATCCAAATGGGATAATTGTTTTGTGGCTAGGGAATAAGTTTTCTTTCAATGTATAGAGTAGATTTTCACTTAATTTTCATCTGATTGTGCTTTCATAGTTAAAGACAAAACAATTTTTTTCTAGTACTACTGTTGAGAATAATGTTAAGACACACAGGATCACATACTTACTTGGACCTTAATAGATGATCCCACTATTAATTTCTTCTATCAAACCATACAACTGTATAATTTCATCTCCATTTAACTAGGTAATATCCCTTTTTTTCAGGCCATTACCTTTAAAGGAGTAATGGAAAGATTTTTCAGATAGTGAGGTGCCAAAACCTTGTCACATCCCACAGATTTTATAAGTTCAGTTTACAGGAACATTACGTGTTGTGGAAGCTGAAGGACGTGTACTAGAAAGGCATGTTTCTCAGATTATCCATTTATTTCCATCTAGGAAATACTGGATGCAATTTGGTTTTAGGCATTGCTCTGAACAGGAAACAGCTCCAAATTTACATTTTTAAATTATGATAAAATTTGTTTTATTTTATGGGTTTTGTCTAGGTTAAGGAGGAAAATACTATGGTGTAATGAAGTTTTGACTGGGCCATATGAGATGTGATAACCAGCAATAGTAGTTGTCATGGTTAAGAATTTTCATTTTGAGTTTATGACAAAAACATACCTACTTGTTATCTTTAAGCAAAATTTTATTATCATCATAGAGCATCAGAAATTTTACTTCAAGGTTACCTTTTAGCAGACTCTTTCTGTCTACTCATTATTCCTAAACCTGAGGTGAATATGTTAAATCTTTCTTTACAAATGATGTAGGAGTTCCAATGTTCTTTATTGAGGATTTCCTTTTTTCTCCATTGAGAAATGAACATAAATCAACATGAAGAATATTTACTTTTTCTGAGGAAAAAATCAGCTGATAGAAGTTTCTGCCTGTACTGTAACTCTGCAAAATGTGGTAAACACAGTGAATCATTTCATTCAGAAAGGATAGCTACAACTGCTAAGCAAATACTCATGGAAAAACTTAAGTCTCAGTAGACCTTGCGGGAAATATCAAATTTTTTTATATCAAAAGGAAAAGTTTTTTCTGTATTTACTGAACTCAAAACCGATCAAAAGACTGAATCACTTATTCAAGCCCTTTTCCCTAAGAAATTAGTCCTTTTTAATAAATATTAAATTTCTTCAATGAAAGTCAGGAAGTTTAAATAACACTTGTCATCAATATTAGTTGGAAAGGCAGAGCTCCTTCCCATTGCAGATGGGTTGCACAGAAATTAACTGCTAAATATCAAAGCTCTTTTAAGTGTGAGGAAACTTAGTCTTGCAAGAATCCTACAACATGATAACCTTACAGGGAGGAACATAAGGCCTAAGACCAACATTCAGTGTGTTAACAGAAGAGCTGAGGATAACATACTTTTCCCTTCAGAAATGACTGCTATAGAATAGCATATGCTCTTGCTTTTCTTAGCTTCAGAAATTTCACTAATTCAATTAAAACAAATACATAGAAATGAAAGGCAGATGGAAGCACAGGAAATAAAAAATTAACTCCAAAACCTTGAATTCAGTCAAGTTGTAGTCCACTGCAAATGATTTCTTATCAGGAAAAACTGACTCTGTTTTTTTGTTTTTTGGGGTTTTTTTTTGTAGATTGTGTTATCACCTACTTTTACAATAGTGTCTTCTGATACCAGACATTTATTGAACTCTATCTGAAAAAAATCTAGCAGATAATCCTTGTGAATGTACATTTCTTAGCTGGACAGTTTGCACCTGCTGTTTATCTTTTTTTCTTTAAATAATGTACAATTGTATACTGTTTTTTTTTTTTCACACCTGGAATCTCAATGGACTGTTCTCATAGCTGGTCTTACCAAGATTATAGTGGTTTGTGAGCTCTGCACAGATGTGGGTTGTAGGTCAGACAGTGTGAGCTGAACCTTTATATTGCTGGTATGGTTCAAGATTTGATTTCAGAACAGTTGTCAGCCTGACAGTTTTTTTCCTTGATTGGAAACTGGTGTTTCTCAAGCTGCTGAAACACCCCTCAAAAAGCCCCACTGATATAGTTTATCCAAACTAAATTCAACAGACCTAAGCCAACATAGTTGACAGACTGAATTAAATAAAGTGTTTAATAACAGACTGGAAAGTCCAGTGAAATATTAGTGAGATGGTTACATCACGCAGACATAAAGAAATTGAGGGAATTTTGTTTATTTAAAAAGGATGAGAAAAGATGGGGGGATGTAATTGCAACCGTCCACTGCATTAAGGTTGGGTTATGCAAGAGGGACACAAAATAGTCTCAGAGCTGCACAATGAAAGGTTAAGAGACCATATTCATAGGCTGCAGCAAAGAAATTCCAGATAGATATAAGGAAAATGTCTTAACAAACAAATGCAATAGATGGCAGAAGTTGTGAAATCTTTTTCCTTAGAGGTTTTTGAAATGAGATTGTCCTGAACAAACTAATATACCTTTGAAGCTAGTCCCACATTGCAAACTTGAATGATCCTTTCCAAATTAATTTTTCCTATGATTTCTATGAAGTATACCTAAACAACAGTATTGGCAGTTCTGGGTTCCCCAGTACAAGAGAGATAAGGAGTCGCTGAGGAGAAATCGGTGAATGGTCACAAAGATGATGAAGAGACTGCAGCATCTCTCCTGCAAGTAAAGGCTGAGAGAACTGGAACTGTTCAGACTGGAGAAGGGAAGGTTTTGGGGATCTCATAATTTTATATAAGTACCTGTGGGAAGATACAAAGAAGATAGAACCAAGTTCTTTTTAGTGGTGTCCAGTGAGAGGACCAGAGGCAATGGACACAAGCTGGAACACGAGAGGTTCCCTCAAAACTTCAGGAAACACTTTTTCACTGTGAGGGTGGACAAGCACTGGTTCCCGCTGAGCAGAGAGATTGTGAAGTCACCCTGCTTGGAGATACAAAAAAGATGTCATGGTGCTGGGCAATGACCTCTAGGTGGCCCTCCTTCAACGAGGGAATTGGACAATGTGACCTCCAGAGGCCCCTTCCAACCTCACTCTTTCCATGATTCTGCAATACATGTGTGTTAAAAAGTAATTTTGAGGTGATGTTGACAGTACAGATCAATCCTGTGAGTTTCTCTTTTTTTCCCCATGGTTACAGCTCTCAATGACCTAAATGTCAGTGGTATCCAATATTCAGTGATGATTTTGGTCCAATTAATAAAATATGGAAGTTTTATTATATACATGTTGCTAATTACTAGAAACTAATTGTCTAAATTCCATTGAAAATGGGGGTTACAAGTATTCATAACCTCGATAGGTTTTAATAGGATTAATTTTTTAAATGACATTTGTTTTAATCATAATAAGGCATTATCCAAGATAATGGCTGAAATGTCTTGCTAGTTCCCTGAAAGTACTATATAGCCAAACTCCCAAAGCAATTTGAAAAGTCCCTCCTTCCCTCTCTCCATCACATCTACCTTTTCTTCTGTACTCACAGAAAGTCCAAGTAGAAAAAAAATCTGAGCTTCAAACTGGATTCAAATTGAATGCACTTGGCAATCAAAATTTATTCCCAGTTTGAAGTCTAATACACAGAGTTCTTTCAAGGTTAGGCAATAATTTTATAAAAAAAAAAATTATGATATCTGCTGATGCCTGCACCTGTATCAGCAATTCAATTAAATAATTGGACCATTCTACCTTATTCTGGAAGCAAAATTTTCCCTGGAGTAATTAATGTTCAAATGGAAGCAAAACCAAATGCAAACCAAGCAACTGTATGTGACATGATTAAGACAGTCTTAGGTTTATTTCTCTAACAGTGTTGGCTTTATAAAGCACAAGCTCAGGTGAACTTCCAGGTCTCTTTGCTAACAAGACTCCAAACTGAGGTGAACTGTCTGGCACCCTTCTGTCTGAAGAGCTCTAAACTTTTCCTAAGTTCTCTCTTTGTTTGCTGGGTGTCTGTTTTCCTTCTTTTAACAGTTCTAATGAGGTAAACCAGAAGAATAAACAGAGCTTTTCAGAGGAATCCATGAGTAATTCACCAAGGTACACAATCTAGCAAATAAATCAAGCAGGTTGGCTAATAAGGGGTTTTTTAAGCTCATTAGAAAATTTTTAATAGCCTTACTTTAGAATTTTAGAATCATATTCATTTATGTCTAAATTATTTCTTAGAAGTGTTTTGATGCAAATGGAATTGAAAGATAAAGCCCTTTTCCATACATCATGTTTATTACTATAGTGTCGTGCCACAGCCCAGTTCAGTGTACAGATTCCTGTTTTGTCCATGTCATTGCCAGTGAAAGGAGGAACAGGAATTAACCCATGTTTGGGTTGTTTTTGTTGATTTTTTTTTTTTTTGGTGACAAATCAAACAATGCTCTGTTTTATTTATGAAATAGACTATGGCGGTTCAACAGGACTTGGGTAAGTAGACGAGGAGCATCACCAGCAGAGAATATTAGGATAGAGTAAAACTCTCTGTGTTTATTTGGATTAAAAAATTATTTAGACATCCAAAGTTGTTAAAATGCAAGTCTGAAATCTGGAGTTTGTCAAGCCCCTCCTGAATTGTTGCAAACACAGGAACAAGGAATTCCTTCATGGAATGCTACCTGAATTTATAATTATCAGGTTTGTTTAAGAGTTCTGAAATCTCTTCTCACAGTCAGGCTTCATATTTTACGAACTTTACTTCATGTGTAGTGAAACACATCAGCAGGACATAACTGAAAAACTCAGCACTCATACATTTAAGTATGAATGAATAATAAAGGGCAAAAGGGTAAAAGTGTAAAAGATATACTCCTTGAATCAGAAAACAGTACCAATAGCTCCCTTTTCTATAACATTTGGCTTAACTTTTCATTTGGGTTTGGTCTCCAGTCAAATAGACTTTGGATTATCTACACAAATGGCAAATCACTCATAAGATTGCTGGAAAATGCCTCCAGAACCTCACAACCAGAATATGATTCACTCACAGCATTCTTGTAGAAAACATGGTGTGTAGACTTGTATTCTTTTACTTAAGGAAAAGAACCAACTAATTGATCTGCAGGTGTGTGAGTGGCATCAGGATCACTGGAGAGAATAAATAACCAGTAGTGTAACACAGACCTGCTTTGCTCTTTGAAAGGATGGACATGTTGTGAGTCCACCCTGATAAGATTTTGTCTCTTCTGCTAAGATGGGACAACTCTAGATCTTTCAAAATCCAACTCTTACTCCTCCATCTATATTTATACCAGAAATTTCTAGGGGAAAAGTAAAAGAATGGTATGAAATAACCTTCACTGTTTAATTTCTAGCACATTCCTTGACACAGTTTTGGCCTGTGAAAGCCAGAATTGTCTGTGCCAATGCACAGTTCAAGGGACAGTGTGAACAAAGACCACTTTCCAGTTCACATTTTGTGTACAGTTTCCCAGGAAATGCACCATTGTGGACCTCCCTCTTGACTCAAGAACTGCCCCTGGCCTATTTTAAACCCTTTGTTTTGGTTCCAGACTTTAAAGACTGTGTTTCTTCCACTCATTAATTCCATGCTTGGATTCTTGGTGCTTGATATACCTGGAGTTACCATCTACTGACAGAAGAGGAAAAATTCTGAGCTGTGTTATTCCCATGTGGTACAAGGCATAGTACCAGCCCATCAGACTATACCTCCTATTTTAGAGTAAGCTGTAGCCTGAGTAGAATTGTGGTTTCCACAGTTTTGACACCCACTGCTGCAGTTTTAGCCATGATTCAAATCAAAGCTCTCTCAGTCAATTTGAACACTAAAATGCTGCAGGCAGGTGAAGAAATAGCTGAGGTTTCAGGTTTCAAATATTTGAAATACTTTCTGTCACCATCATAGGAAAGGAAAAGGCCATCTCTGGACACATTAAATGAAGACAATCAGGACATGACCCAAGAATATTACTACTTAAAAAACCCCCACTTTTGCTTAGGGAGTCAGGCTGCTTCATATCTTGCTGCCAGCTCAGCAGTAAGAATGGAAGCAGATGTAGCTTTTCCTTAATTTTTTGTTGTTTTATACCTCTCAAGTACTTCCAACCCCAATTTCCTGGCTAGAGCTAGGATTTTTTTAACTGCCTAGATAGGAAGAGACTGCTGCATGATGTCCAGAATAGCTGTGGGTGTGACAGTGATAATTTTGGTTTATTTATACATTTAAATTGTTTAGGAAATTATTTGCCTTCCTCAGAAAAAGAGGTGAATTTAATGTTCTATTCTTTAGTTGCTTCTATTTCTCTTTTATTCATTTGTGACTGGGGCATAAAAGCACTGAATGGATTCTTCATTTTATTTTTATATGAGAACATAAATACACACTACAATTGTGTCCCATGGATTCATAGTTGAACGAAACACTAAAGTGCTATCTTTTTTATGTGACAATTTTGTAAGCTAAGCAGCAGTGTAAAGTAGTCTGAAGATCCTCTTGATTTGAGAGAGAATTGCAAATACTTATGAGACTTTTAACAATTGTGATTTATTACCAAGCAGTTTATATTCAAATGCATTAATAATATTCTGAAGTAATGCAAACTCTTGACTGTGACAAAAGTATTCATAAAGATAGTTAGTGTTTCATGACATGATGAAATGACAGCTTTCACTTCAGTGTATGTAAATTACTAAAAACGTGGTGTGACACCTGTGCTTTGCTGTCAAAGGTTTTCCATCTGAATATATTCCTAGTCCTCCCTGCTGCTTGATAAAACAAGTAGAATATTTTGGTTTCTGAGGAAAGCAGTAAGGAACTACCCTCTCAGTTTGCCACTTCAAACACCTTTATTTTGCTCCACTGAAATCAGTACATATGGAAAACAAGTCAGCAGTCAAGGTGAAGAATACAAAATGCCAAAGGCTTTGAAGAGGTTATCCAGAGTAGGCAACATAATAGTGGCTAGATCGCTCTAGAAGTGAGCAGGGTAGAATCTAATTTAGGAATGGATTGAGATTAATTTGATACAAAATGACTAAGCAGATAAAGGGACTAACTGAGCTGAAAATGGCTGGGGAAATGTGGAGTCCATATGGTTCACAGTGCACTTTCCCTTTCTTTATACAAGTACTCAGAAAGAGACTGTTAAAAGGAGTGTGGGAGAAACCAAATGTCTCAGGAACACCATGGCCTCATTCCAAGTTTCAGGGAAGACTTCAGTGCTTTGTCTCTGGTTGAGTTAAACCTCTCTCAGGTGCATGGATCTCAGTCTAGATTCCTTCACATTTCTGATCAATCATCCCAGGAAAGTAGAATATCTGCAAGTGAGTCTTTTATACAAAGATCTGAATTTTTCCTGTATATGGATACTAAGCAGCTTATTATTTATGAGGGAGCTAATGTCTGAGACTCTTATGAGGATATAGGTCATATTTATGAGGGAGCTAATGTCTATATCCTCTTATGAGGATATATAGGATATAAGGAAACACGTTTCATGTGATGGTACAAAAGCAGGAAATTCCTTCACACACAACAGTCATTGGTATTAAGAGATAACCTTTGTTTACTTTTAGCTTTAACCTCTCTCCTTTAAATTGTGCAGTATTTTTCTCCAAGCACAGGTCATGAAATGATGCCACACCATAGCAGGAGCGTGTGAGGCGTGTTGTGTGGGTTTGGTTAGGGAAGGGTGGAGGGCACCACAGGCAGAGCTAGCCCCACATAGCAAGTTCCTCTCTGGGGACAAGTCAGGAGCATGGGGGAAGTTAAATGGGGCTGGAAATGCTCTCTCCCCAGTGAGCTGATCAGGAAGGGGGCAGGCCTCAGCTGTATTACCTCTGAGCTGGCCCTGAGCTCCAGCAGCCAAACTACCGGGAGGGGAGATGAATCCCAGGCTCTTATATTTACCCCAGTGCTACTAGTGCTGTGGAAAACAAAGGGACCTGGGTCCAGTCCTACTGCTGCTGGTGGTGCTGCCACTCTCCCTAAGAAAAAAGTGAAGAATTATAATGTATTTTTGTTTCTAGAAAATTATATTTTACTTATTTTTCACAAATTATAATTCAAAATATTTTTCTGCACATGCTTATTTATTAGCTTCTCTTTGTTTGCTAGTCAAAAAACAACGAATTTTCGACCTTCTGTGTTAGATTGCATATGCTAATGAATGTCTTTCATTTCCTTGGAATATTTTCAAATATTATTTTTATAATCCTTAATGTTGAACTTACTGCTGCTACACTAGCAAATCAGAAATAAAGTCTGTGATGGTTGATATAGTTTTACAGTCTCTAGAATATTTAAATCATAATTTTATATAAAAGAATTATATTGACAGGCAGAACATGGAGAAAGATGGCTAGAATTCCAATTGTGTTTTTAAAACCCTCTTTTATCTTTCAGAGGTATTTTTTCTTGTAACAGATTTGGCTTTTTTACATATCTTTTCTCTTAGCAAGGTGCATTTTTGTCCTCTGTCAAAGATACAAAACCATTAGTATATGAGAAATAGGAGTCTCCTGTTTCCCCATTAGTATTACAGATTGAATTGAAAGAATTTTAACAATTTTGAAGGTCAGTATCAAGGACAGAGAGTTAATAAACTATGTTTTGAGGTTATAGTAATTTCATTATAAAATTCAACTGGACTAATGACTGTGACTTCGGTGATTCTAGTGGGCAGAGGCTGTTTCTTCTTTAAGTTGGGATGCTTTTGGCATAGGCCAATGCAGCATTATAAATAGGATAATTTACTGAATTCAAATGAATTTAGCTTTTCATCATTCAATTTGGTTTTCACTTCTGAATGTAATGGCACTCAAAAAACCTGGTAAACAACAGGCAAAAAATGTCACACAAAATGATGAAGATGTCATTTTTCTTCAAGTCAGAATTGGGCTCTTAGGATTTTGTACTTGGAAATCTGTTAATCAAAACTATATAAAACTATAGAAAAAAAAAAAAAAAGGATAGGAGAATTCTTGCAGTTAGTCTGGAACTATAATTATACTGTAATACTAATATTCTTCCTTATCTATGACCAAGATGTTGAGGCAGCCACCAGTAGAAAATAACCTGTTTCATACAAGTAATTAACCATTGAATACTTAATAAGTATTTGTACATTGTACTTCTATCTAAATATTCTCTTAAATTGTTCTTTGGCTTTGTCAGGAAAATTGAACTATGAAATTATTTCCTCTCTGTTTTATGTAAAAAGGAAAAAATTGTTCATTTCTTTGAAGCTATCACTCTTCTTTTGGCCTGATAAACTCTCTTCAGGGCAAATACAGGCTTCTTTCCTGAAATTCCAGGCAAGATTTTAAACCTAGTTACTGGCTTCTCTTTTAGCTGTTTATTCTGTTGCTCAAAAACATTTGAATGGATTTAATCTTAGGTTTGTAGCACTGATTTAATTTCTTATTCACTTTTTTGGACATGGTTTTGCCGCCCCATTTGCAGAAAGGCTGGCTACCAGCTAAAGCTTCTCTCCATCCCTGTGTATAGGTTGCAAGGAGACAGACATACTTACAAAGAAAGCCCCTGTCACAAGTGTCCTTGTAGATGGCTTAGCAAGAAAAGGAAGAGAAGGTGTGAAAGAGGATGTAAGAGTGTGGCTGTATAATTAAGAAATCATATAGGAGATTAGAAACTGACTGGAAAAGGCAAGGGAGAATACAGAGAAGTACAGTTTGGGTAAAACATATTGTCTAGTTATTTCTCTCTTTATTTGCATTCAAGAAACAAAGACCCAGAGAAAATACTATGCCCCCCATGAGCTGTTAACACCAGCCTGTGTTATCTATGAATAGGTAATAACTTTCCTCTAACACTTGGGGAGAATTAGGTTTCAGAGTGTGATAACATGTATATGTATGCATGAGTATATATATATTCATACAGATTCATATATTAGTGCAAGTGTTAGTGAAGCATAACACAAGCTGTACTACTGGTGTAGTATTTCTGTACTATTGTGCAAATGCATGCAAAATACACATGCTAACATAAACATATGATATTACATGTAACCTGTCTTCACATATATGTAAAGATATAGGCACATTTTTTCCTTTTAAAGTATAGCTAGGAATGCAGTTAATTTGAATAGTCAGGTAGCAGAATGGCTGAGTACATCACCTATCCAAAAATCTAATCCAACTAAAATTTTGTGCATAATCTGCCTCTGGTACATCAGTAGCTTGTTGCTGAAACAGAAGAGACTAAATCTTAATGTAGAAGGGGAAGAGAGAAAGGAACAGCCTTCAACAGTTCCTTTTCCCCAAGTGCTAGACAGTCTTTGCAGTACCAATTTAGAGATCTCCATTTGCTTTAACTGATTTCTCAGTCTGAAGATTAAAATTTCTACTGCTCATTATTTGGAATTTAGGAATTATAGACCTATCCAGGAGACTATATAAACAAAATTCCTGCTATTTAAAGTAGAAGTTCAATAATTCTTTTGCATATTTAATTTTCAAGATTGGTATTTAAACTTACTCATCCTTCTGTAGCCAGCTGAATATTCTAGAAAAGTTTTTAGTTAAATTATTCCTGACAAACATTTAAAACCTAATTTAAATAATTAAATTGCTTTGAATAAGCAATGGACTTCAGATTGGGAAGGTCTCTCTAGGGAAAGTATTCTACAAGCTTCCCTGACACACTTTCTACATTTGAATTCACACAGAAGTGTAAATTTAGGAATTTATGACCCCTCCCCCAGAAAAGTTGAAAAGTAGAACTTTCACTTTTCTCAAGGTCTCTCATTTCTGCTAGGAAAGTCCTTAACCTACTAAGCACTTTTTCTCCAGCTTGCTCACCACCATCCTGCCTCCTTTAGCCCCCTGAGTTGCTTTTCAGAAATCAGGAATAAAGGCAAGAAAACTGTGCAGAGGGACACATAGGAATCTGTGCAGGACAGGCTATAGGACTTGAAAAAGTGGAATTTCCCACTGCCCCCTGCAGTCAGGCAGCGGTACCACATGGAGTGGGTCACAAAAAACGAGCACGAGGCTTGGGCGTGGAATGGGCAGGGTGTCGGTTGAATTTTGAGGTGAATAGGGATGAGTTGCACTTGTAGAGAAAAAGGTAATGGATTCTCCCTTCTTCTGAGGATAATTTTGTTAGCAAACTATGGTGATTATGTTGGCTGGAGGGAGGACTTGACAGAACCAATGAATTACTAAATGTTCCCCACTCCCTGCATGACAGGCTGGAAGACCCAAACACAACCTTGACTGCAAAAATCCTGATAAAATAACAAAGGAGTCTTTGCCACTTAATACATATATAGATAAACAAAGAGGATTTTCACATAAAGTTGTTTCTTTCACTCAGTTTGGAGCTGTCCAGGTCTTTTGTTGGATAACGGGGTTTGTACAAGTGTGTGGGCAATATTACATGGACCTGAAGGACACAGGAAAGTAATTTGGATAATACATTTGAAGCTTTCAGAGACATGAACATCTCCCCTGTTTCTCAGCAACTCTGTAAGGTACAACAGACACTCTTCTTTTTGAGCTTACACATTATGTGAGTTTTAACTGTCTGTGAAGCCAGAATTGCTGATACAGAAATTGTTACGTTTTGGAGGAATAACACCCTTGGGCACCATTAAAAAGAAATCTGGAATGTCATAGAATAATCAAACGTTATGATGGAGCACGATGGAGTTGCTCTTTTTCAGAAGAAAATGCTTTCAACTGAATTTCCAATGTGCCTTCCTTACACATCCTGCATGCTCTCCTGGGTCTCTGTCTCAATCCACATTCTCCAGGACAGTTCAGACTGGGAGAGCTTGAACCTGGTGTGATTACAGTGACATGGTTAAGCCAACTGAAGCACATGAAGATTTAGACAATTTGTCATGTTTAAATAAAACTTAATTTCATGAAAGAAGCAGATGACCAGGACTTACAGGAAATTTGGGAAGGTAGAGAAGGAAGGTGGATAAGAATAGATTTAGTTGTAACTGTCAAACTTTGAAGACCTCATTTGAAAGTCATGGGCAGGTTCCGTACTTCAAATGCAAAGAAAGGATTTACAAATCTAGTCATTTTAATTTAGGATTTATTGGGATGATTTGTAAACCAATCATAGAAATTACATATAACAAGTAGTATTTATAAGCCTAGAGGAGGATTATAAAGTGTGATGTAGGATTAGTAAATCTATTGTATGTATATAAATGTATTTTCAGATATCTAAAGCTGTTACAATACAATACAATAGTTAAATCATATTTTTAAATTGATGATGTCTAAATAAAAACTGAATAAAATACTTTTTAACCTAATGGCAATACAAGACAAGTTGGTACAAAATCTAAAAAAGGAATTATCAACACATATAATTTGTAGAACCAAGTCAGTACAGAGTATGTTTTACCAATTTAAATGTATGTTAAGAAGAAGAGGAAAGGGATACACTGAAATAGTGACTTTTCCTAACTACGTTAAATTTTTAGGAACCTGCCCAGATGGAACAAAGCAGCAGTCTAAAAATCCTTTCAGTGATCATATACATGATGGTGAGGGGAAGTCAAGAGAGCGTAACTGAATAGAACCAGGGAAGAGTGCTTCCATCGTGTTGATTAAGTTGATTAGAACAGACACATCCAGTGACAGTGCAGTGATTAGAAACAACAGGGAAGTTACACTACAAGTCTGAAGAAAACTTGCCATCCACAATAACTCAAGGATCTCTTCCCTTTTTTTCTTTCTCCTTAAATCTTAGGTCGAGGAAAGCCAGGCTCGGTGAGCCACTGGCAGAGGGCCATTTAAGTCTAAGGGACCGATTCCCTCTTTCAGATTGGCAAAATAACCTGTAATGATAATGAGTAATTTTAGATTTTTAGTAGCACAGCTCTCCAGAATAAAAATCTTATGTAAGGAAAAAAATTAAAGCCTTCTGGTAACCTGCAATCATTCAGTAGAAGGCACCACAAAGTAGAAGACTTAAAATGCAAGAGAAAAACAACTGGCAGTGTTATCAGAACAATCTGAAGAATTTGACTCACACTGTGAACATGTTTGAAATTTTTCTTGGCTGGCACTCAGATTGCATTTGCCAAATTGTAGCAAGTTGCTCAGATTTCCTCTGTGTTTGTAAACACCCTGCAGAATTCATTTTTATTCCATCAAAAAATCTATTTTTGCCCTGTTTCTAGATAACCACAGTATATGGGAAGGGAAGAAAAGTCAAAGCCAAACTCAGACAAAATTCTTCAAATGAAGAAGGCAAATGAGAAAGGGACCTTCATGATGTAGAAAACTTAATGGTAGAAAAGTCACACACAAATAAGTTTCCTCAATTTTTTAGCACTAAAAATTCTAGTCAGCTGTTCAGCTTCATCCATATTTCTTCAATAATTCCATAAAAACATCTCAGAAATAAGGAAAGTTCCTTTTTTAGTAATGATGAGTTTTACGTCAGTTCTAATTTTTCTTAATTACTTAATCACTTCTTCTGCAAATGCATTCAATGGCCACACAGTAAAGAGAGGAGGAGCTTCTCCTTTAAATCCCTGATAAAGTTAAATGTTTAAGAAAAGTTAGGACTTGATTTTGAGGTGCCAAAATGAACTTGCAGAGTGGAAGTTAAGGAAAAAATGTTATTTCTCACTAAGGAAAACAGTTCTGACTCCAGATAATTGAAACGGAAGACTGAGATGCCAATTTATTCCATCTTTAAAACACAAATGCATGAGAAAAAAATGTAAGTGAAGCGAAAATAATGAAGCAGCAAAGATTGCTTGAAGCTGAAAGCCAAGTAAGGATAGCATTTAAGCACAAACACAGATGAAAAGTTAGAGTTGTGATACCTGACAGGTACTTACCTTCCCTCATTTTCTCTCAAAGCTCTTTGTGTAGTGCAGTTGTTTCAGAAACACCGTGTTATCACCTCCCAGTCATCTACAATGTTAAATCCTGCTTCATACAGCCTTTTGGAAAAAAAAAAAAAAAACCAGCCTGTGGCTTAAACTTTTTCTAGTAGTACAAAGTACCTTAAATTGTTTCCATCACATGCACATGCAGGAACTGCAAATTATAGGAGGACCATTAGCTAACAACTCACCACTAGTACAATCTCTTAAGCTATCCCCTTCTCATCTTTTTGTGCATTTGTTACATGCTACTTCATCCTCTGCAAAAGGCAAATGAAGAGTGTTTCTTGCTTGCATCTTCTTCTAGTAGGACTAGAATTGTAGAATCATATAATTGTCTAGATTGGAAGGGAGCCCAGAGGGCATCACATTCAACTCATTGCTCAAAGTAAGTCTCATTAGATCATGCTGCTCAGGGCTGTTTCTAGTCAAGTCTTGAACAATCCAAGGACAGCTTCCGGACAACCTGTTCCTTCATTTTACCTCACCTTATGGAAAACAAAAAATAATCCTTATATCTAATCAGAATTTTCCATGTTCATACTTGTTCCACGTTCATCCTGACTTGTCACTCTCTGAGAAGAGTCTGGCTTAGTTTTCTCTGTATCCTCACAAGTGACTTTGAATAGCAGTAAGATCTCACCTGAGCCTTCTCTTCTCCAGACTGAAAAAACAATATTGTCTCTGTCTATCCTTGTGCATCATGTTCCCCAAGGCCCTAAGAGTCTTGGTGAGCCCCACTGGATTCGCTTTATGATGTGAGTATCTTGCTTGTACTGGTGAGCCCAAAACTGGACAGGGAACTCCAAATATAACTTCCTTTAAACTGCTGACTACATTCTAACTAATACAGTTCAGGATGCTGCTGGTCTTTTTGCTGAAAGGGTACACTGCTGACTCATGCTCAACTTGTCCAACACAGGTTCTTTTCTTCAGAGATCCTTGCTAGTCAGTTCCCACCTTGTATTGTTGCATGGAATTATCCCACTCTAGATGTAAGAATTTACTTTCAGTGAACTTCATGACATTTTTATCAGGCCGTTCCTCCAGTCTGCCCAGGTGCCCATGTCCTCTAACACTCTGATCACTTCCCACATTTGGCATCATTCACAAGTTCACTGAGAGTGCACTCTGTCCCCATCTTTCAGGCTTTAACAGAGAACAGTGCTGGTTCCAATATTGATCCCTGGTGACCACTAGTTACTGACATTCAGATGGACTAGGCAATGATCACAAATCTTTGAGGCTTGCAGTCCTAACTGATTTCCCACTCACCTTAAAAGACAATCCATGTCTTACCAGTGTGGTGACAAGGACACTTTGGGACACTGTCACTGTTATCCCCAGCAAGACAAAAAAATCACAACATAATCCAGATCAGATGATATGGCCCAAGCAGGAGCTAAGACCACATTTAGTGGAAAGCTCATCTTTTATAGTGTGGTTTGAAAGAAAGAAATTACATGATTGGCCTATTGACCCACCACCTCTCAAGGTGATAGGTGGAGCAGTATAACACCCATCTGTAAATATTATTTTTACATGTACCAATACATCTTCACAGTTCTCATAACAATTACCGGCTGCAAAATAGTTTACTTTCCTCTAACTGTTTCCTCATGAGAGAGAAAAGTTTCTCAGGAAAGCTGTGAGAAGCTGTGAGAAGCTCTCGACTAGCTTTTTAGGATCCATGGGAGACAGTGTCAGAAACGTTGTTAAATGAAGTCAAAGTACAAAACATTCACTACCATTCTTTTGCAAGTAGGCATCTTATCATAAAACAATATTAGATTGTTCAAGCATGAGTTGCCCTTTTTAAATCTCTGCTTGCTGTTGCCAGTCACTCTCTTGTCCTTCACATATGTGGGAGTGGCTTCTAAGAGGACCTGATCGAAAATCTTCCCAGGGGCTGATGTGAGACTGATCACTTGCTAACTGAATCTCCTTTTTAGCCCATGCTTAAGATGGATATGACACTTGCCTTTTTCCAGTCATTAAGAACTTGTCGCAGCTGTCAGGACCACTAGGAGATGACAGAGAACACCCTTGCAGTGCCATCAGCCTTTGCCATAAGCACTGGTGGACATATTCCAGCTGGTTCCAAGGGCTGTTGAATTTCTAACTGGCTTAAGTGATTCCAGATTCTCCCTCTACTGTGATTTTTGCTTCATTTTTATAGACTCTGCTAGTGGGTTCAGGGACCTGGGATGCCTGAGTAAATATGATAATTATTTCACTGGTAAATAGGATGAGTAAAAACTGAGGCAAAGAAAACATATTCCACATCCCTAGTCACTAAGTCCCCGGCTCCACTGAACTGTGGACCTATTTCCTGGCCTTTCTTTAAATTGTCAATATATTTACAAAATCCTTTCTTGTTTTCATTCACTTCTATCACTGTATTCAACTAGAGCTGACCTTTGGCTTTCTTAGCTAAATTACTTCACACACAGGCAATACCGTTTTATTCCTTTAAGCAGACAGCTTCCACCTTCTGTGTATTTCTTTTTTGGGTCTGAAGTCAGACACAATTTCATGTTCATCTACACTGGCCTTTCTGCTGTGATTGCTCAGCTTTCTGTGTGGCAAAATGGACCATTCTTTCCCTCTAAGTAAGCTGTCATTGATGCCTCCCCAGATGAGTCTGTTGCAGCTCTCCTGGGCTCTTTGAACTCCAAGCAAGTTTCCCGGGGAATCTTGCCAAACAGGTCCATGAAGAGGTGAACATCTGCTCTTTAAGTCCAATGCTGGAATTCAGCTGTATGTCTTGCTTACATTTTTCTGGACCTTAAACTTCATAGTCTCACCGTCACTGCAGCCAAGGTTGTCCTGAACCTCAATACCTTAAAACAGTTTTTACTTCTATGTGAATAAATAACTGGTCCAAAAGCATTTAAATTGGTTCACTTATCACTTACATCAAAAACCATCTTCTGCACAAGTTAAAAATCTCCTAGATCTCTTGTACCCCACTTTATTGCTCTTCCAGAAAATATATTGGCTGGTAAAGTGACACAAAAGCATAGTGACCCATGATCCTGGGGCTTTCTCCACCTACTTTAAAAAGGCTTCTGAAGTTGCAGACCTGCAAATGAGACAGGAACCAGAACTCATAAACTTCCAGTTTTCTCCATCTTGAGAGTGTACCTCCACTGCTTGTTTGACAAGGGCCTCAGACTGCTTCTCCTTTACTACTTTGTATGGCTCATACTGCTCTCTGCCAATTTTCAGTGAAGACTCACTCAACCTCCGTTTCATTTTCCCTGATGACACATAACCTGTTCACCTCTTCCTTCAGCTCCTTCACCGCATGACTCAGTACCTCAAGCAAAGCACACTTCTCACATGAGAGGTCCCCAGGACCAGGCATTCCCCAGAGCTCCTCTCCTGAACATGGATACCACTCCCATAGAGCTCTGTCAGGAAAAAAGTCTCCAAAACATCAATGGCAGTTGTACCACTTGGTACCAAGGAATGTGTCCTTAGCATGCTGGAACCATCCTTGGACTGTTTTCAAACAGCCTCACTGAGTCTTGAGTGTTTTTTCTGTGTCCTTCTGCACCCCTGCTGTGCCATGATATCTGCTATCCCTCTGGTGTGTTCAAAAACCTGTAAGAATAGCAATTGTTTCCTCCTCTCTGCTGCTCTGTATTCTGTTTTGCCTTTGCTTCTCAGATAGTTGAACCTGGCAGCAAAAAGAAAACATATGCCAAGAGCATATGTTAGAAGAAGAGGATTTTAACACAGAAGAGAAATTAGAAAGGTGGTAATTAATAATTCATTACCACTTCTCAGTAATTCCAGCTAAGGTTTTAACCTTACACCTAAAAAATAAACAATATATACTGCACTAAGTGTTACGGGTAATGTCATTATTTCAGCAGTTCCTATTTTTATGTTAAATTCCTTATGAACTTTTGTAGAACTGACCAGTTCACCTAGCCATGTCATTATTATGCTCAACTTTACATCTGTCAGCATAGCACTAGAAAACAGACTAAGAAAACAAGGTTCCAGACCTTAATTACTCACAATTGTATTTGTATTGATTTATTGAACACCTTGTTCACGAGCTCTCCTTGCAAGGATTACACTGTTTGTGATCTTTTTACCTTTTCCTGCCACTTGCAAATCAAACACGCATTTGAAAGTCAAGGAAGCATGTTTACATTACTGTCGTAATTGACAAAGCACACCTGTAATCCTCTCAATGGATAAATTAAACCAAAGATAGACCTTGGAAATAAAGCATGAAAGGGAAATGACAGTTATTTGAAGTAACATGGAACGTGAAATGTAGGAATGAAAGCCTGAAAGCAAACAGCGCAAAATGCAGCATATGAACATGTGTCAAACTTACGCAGCTTTGCGCTTGAATTAGGTATTTTACTTTTTAAGTAGGTACTTCAAAGATAGTGGAAAGCTTTTGTGTGTGTGTGTGTGTGTCTTGGTTTTTACCTCCTGACAGTGACAGTTCTTTTATCTGAATTTTAGGAAAAAACTGTCCTGTGGAGCATCAGTAGCAAAATCATGAACAATAATGAAGGAAGTGAAACTAAGAGGGTAGAGGAAAGAGGAAATGATCTAGGATGAACACAATAATACTCATCTCTTCTTAATGTATGCTTATCATAGTTTCTTAAAAATTCCCACTGACATTTATTCCAATATATTTTATGCCTAGAGAAATCCCATTTCATCCTGAAATTAAATGTCCATATTATTTTCTACATTTTCTTTATGGTGAAACTGGGGAATAGTTTATTTCCTTCTTTTCTGTGGCTATAAACATTCTAACACCATCACAATTTTCAGAATCAGAAAAGAAATACACTAGAATTTAATTCTTAGTTCACTTTGTTGCCTTCCAAACTGAAACACATAGCAGCTTATTCAATGATACTTTTCTTGCTCAATTTATTTCTTTTAAATTCTTAGTGGAGAAAACTTACCTTGTTGGTTAATGTTGTTTGCTTTATATTATCTTTAGTAAAATTATCTTTTAAAAATAGGCTGCTGGTTACTATTTATGCTTTTGTACTCCATGTTTTTACTGACTTTACTGGGTCTGGTTGGGACAAAGTTAATTTCATTCATTCACAGCCTGTATCGTTCTATGTTTGGGATTTGTAACTAAATCAGTGTTGAAAACACAACAGTGTTTTGCCTATTGCTGAGCAGTATTTACACATCAGCAAGGCTTTATCTTTTCCCCATTCTGTCCCCTTCATGAGTGGGATGGGGGTGTGCAAAAAAACTGTGAGGGAACATGGCTGGGACACCTGACCTAAACTTACCAGAGGGATACCCCATACCACATAATATCATGGTCAGCCATAACAGCAGGGAGAAAAGAGGAGCAAGAGACTTCCAATGGGAAGTAATTAAAGAGTTCCTTTTTTTGCTTTGCTTCCATGTGAGCTTTGTTTTTCTTATTAAGGTCTTTTTATCTTGATCTTCAAATTTTCTTGGTTTTGTTCTTCCAATTCTCTTTCCCATCCCACTAGGAAGTATGCCAACAACTGACTTGCTCAGGTGCTAGCCAGGGTCAACCCACCGCATTGGCTGTAAATATGAGAAAAGATACTGCCAATCACAAGAATTTCTGTCTATGGTTTTATCCCATATGTACTCTATAATCTTAGCAACTTTCAATAGCATATTCTTTTTTTTTTTCTTTATTCTTTTCTCCCTACTTCAAGTGATATTATTTGGCACTTCAGGAGCAAAATAAGTCACCTAATCTACTTCATCTGGTGTGTTGGGTAATATGCACCTGACTGAAGCCATACAATTACTAATAAAGATGTTCATTGTGAAGACACTTCCCCCAAAGCAATCAGCCCACTGACTCCTCAGCACGGCCCTTCTGGCAGTTTAGGAGCCCATCTCCTTGGAGGCAGACTCTCCAAGGTCATTCACTGGGGCTCTCAATGCTAAAACCTCCCTGAGGATATGCCTCTGCCTTGGGAGGAAGGCATATGGCCTTCAGTGAGTTATCAGCTTATGCCCAGCATTTCAATTTCCCAGTTATGCTTTCATACCCCCTTCCTCATGTGCATTCCTTTGTATTCATCCACACTGAGATTCAGCTGACATTCTACTACCTCTCAATTTCCCTCCTGCAATTTTACAAGCAACCCTTGCTTTTCATGTCCTGAATAACCTGGTGTATTAGCAGATTTTTGTATTTCACCACTTGATCTCTTCATGGGTATCTGGGATTAAACTAACTAGCACAGTTCCCTGCAGAGTCCCACTGCTGACCAGCCTGCTATGCAAGGGCTGAATACTTCATCTAATTCTCTTCCTAATACTTCATCCCTACAAATAATTTTTGGACACGCTAGTACTTTCACTCCTTCCTCCCATTTTTATTTTTTTAAAAGTTTATGAAAAATGTTGTCGATGCCTTTTTCTGAAAGTCTTTTGAATTAAGACTCAAGAACTACCTGGATTATAAGCACCTAACATGGAATGTCCTACAGTGAGTACTTACATTAAAGAAAGGGAAAGTAGATCAGGGTTTAAGACCAGCAGCAACAAGTAATTTAAAAATATCAATAAGTAGGAACATACAGTTGGCTGCCTCCTGCTGTACAAACTTGATCCTTAAGTACTATGATTCAAAGTCCAAACCTAGAGACCACAAAGACCATAAACTAGTTGTCTCCCTCCTTGCCTTAGGAGTCTGGTACTTTATCAGCTCTCAGAAACTGATCTTTTTGAGAACTTGAAGTGACTGCCCTCCCCCCAAATATTTTTTCTATTTCTCAGGTACCAGCTGCACTATTTCTCAGAAACAGTATCACTGATACATATCTAATTAAATTCCCATTGGTTCTTCCAAATTTGTTTTTAAGATTTTTTTCCTCTGTTCATTGATCTGAAGAAGGATTTGTTTGCCTGAAAGCTTATCTGTTTTTTTCTAGTTATGGCAGTGGGTGTAACAAAAGAAGTGCTACTGCCACTAGTAAACTTTGTCTTGTCTGTATCCTTACATTGTCATTGCAGCAGCAATACCACCATTAAAAAGAGGTTATTGGCTTAAATTTGCTCAGTCAGAAGAAAATAAGGCCACCCTTGTTTCTCTGTCTTTAACTGAGAGATTACACAAAGGATTATGCAATAGAAAATTTTCTTTTTAACCTCATTAATACTGGATAACATTTTGTGAATAAATTCACTGTTTTATGTTTCATTTCCTTTATTTCTAGACAGACTTTTAGCCACGCCATTAGGCTTACATTGCTGTTTTTCATAAAAAAAAAGAATACTGAGTTAATAAATATTTTTTAAGTAGTTTTCTATGCGTCTTTAATTAAAAGCTTATTTTCTAACATATTTTATCAGAAAATATCAATATTTTACCATATATTCCTTTGATATGTCAGCAGAATAAAAATGTAAAAAGATTAAAATTTGGATAAAGACTGATTCTTTTTGCAAACTTAAAATTCTCTGTGGAACCAGCATGAGGTTTGGATAGCCTAGAACTATAACAATGATCAGAATTCAGTGTTACCAGAGATATATTCTAGGTTCTCTTAGTGTTTGCTGATACTAGTATTCGTGTCACTGATGTGCCTTGAATTATGACCATTACTTTCAATATCGTAAATTTTCACTTCATTTAAAAAAAAAGCAAAATCACTCTAGCCATACCTTAAGCTATATTTCTCACATCTTCAACATATTTAAAAGTGTACAGTATTCTCTTTTACTCCTATACACAACACTAAGGTATGAGGTGGACTCTGAATTTGATATGGTAAGTTCTTGTGAGATTTTAAAATGTTTGATTTTCACATTTATTTGGGTTTCAATTTTATTTTGCAATAAGATGTTTTCTTTAGAAATTTTTATTTCTTCCATGGCAGTTACTAAACAAGACTTAGATCCTCATTTGTATTTTAAAACATTCTTATAAGAGGCATAAATAATTTATTTTTTGTCAGAAAAAATTCACCAGCTACGTACAACTCAATACTTTATCTAGTTTCCCATTAACATGGTGTTCATCAGAAATCAGCAGGAGAAATCCATCTGTAGAAGCTGCAGCAAAAGTATTGAATCTAATTACTACATATAGCACACTGCATGTCAGCTTCTAGACAGCACACTCAGCTAACTCTCGGAGTAAAAGAGGCATGGCATAAAAAAAGCATAGCTCATATCTTTGGTGCTTAACTATATATACAAGTGTTTTTTTCATTGGAAGAAGTGGGTGTGAACAGCATATGCTTTTAAGTACACATTTGTTATATTTTTAGTTCTGGGACAAAGTGCAATATGAATCAAGCAATGCTTTGTTTCCAGAGTGTTGAAGACTCACTGCTGAAGTAGATTTTCAAAGAGCACAGTGAAGTTTTCAGACAATTAAATACCATCATTTTTTCTCATACTTGGGACCCACTAAGGCCATCAGGGCAGATTTTTCTAAGTAACTCCACAAATGAGGTACTCATTTATTCTAAAGTCAGACTGTTTGTTTGGATGTGTAAATAAAACCCCTACCACTGGAAAACTCTGCCCCTTCACATATGCAAGTTCTTTCTCTTGAAGTTCAGAACTAAACTAGGCCAGACTTTGAATTTTACTATAGTGAAACAGAATCCAACTTTGTTCTGAATTAAGGAAATTCAGTTCCAGCACTTGAGAGTTAACTTCAGATTTTCATTCTATTCACAGAGACAGGACTAATCTTTTCTAGTTTCCCTGTCCTCTGAGCCATCAAGACACACTAATTTTAGCTGACATTGGATTCCTATTCATTTCTCTCATTCTAGGAGAGTGTTAAAACATTAGTGACAATGAAGAATTACTTGTCTGCATAGGATGTTGTGTATTGCAGCATTCACTACAAGCAAGAAACTTTGAGGAGTGACAGTGATGGCTTGATGTGCACAAGACTTCAAAATTATTGATGCCACATGAAGAATATCAGGTTTTATATCAAGTTTTAATTGTCATTCCTCTTGTTACCAAATTTGTCATGTTGTTGAACAGAATTAACAATGTATTTGTCATATTATCTCATACTCCTATTGATACTTCCAAAATTATTTCACAATCATAAAACCATTCAAGCAAAGCTGGTAATTTTTAAATTCCACCTATATATTATTAAAGCTTGCACTAAATCTACAGCAACAAATCTTACATTTTGTCTTCCACACTTAAACACTACACATAGAAACAAAATCGTAACTATTCCTTTTTTAAAAAATAGGATACAAAAAGACATGATCAGAAAGCCATAAATAGAATTTAACATTTTCAGTCTTCTTTATGATTATTCTATGTTTTCCTTACATTTCTACTTGTTTGAAGGTTTTGTAAGGTGAGAAGCCTTGAAATATTGATACAGTTATAATTACAAACTTCTAATAATCTAGCAGGATGTAAGATAAAAGCCACTGGAAGCTCTTTATAGCCTGAGGGACTATGATGATTCCTTTCTGCACTCAATTCCTAAAGTATTAAAAATGCATTATTGGGAGTGCTCTGATAACTACTCAGATGTCTATTTATTCAACTCTGCAATTGTTTATGTTAGAATTATGGACTTGGTTTTCTATTCAGACAGTTATTTAGTTTGCTTGCTTGCTGAGTCTTGAAGCTATTTTAGTTCAAATTATATTAGAGTATCACATACAAAAGAATTCTTTGTTCACAGCCTATCCAACAAAATAGAGAGGGCTTCAGAGGCATCTATAGCTCCAGGGCCTAGTAAATTAGATCTTGACTAGAAAAATAAAAGGACTAAAAATTGCCATATGTAAGAGGGTGAATTGGATGTGCTGTCTTCCACTAAGAAAAAGGAAACTGCATTCTCTTAAAAATTAAAAGTGTGTTTATTTTACAAACTTTTACAGAAAGTCACATATTCTCAGAAAACAGGATCTACTCTAAGATAAAAAAGCACTCTGGTTTATATTCTATCTGTGGCCCAGATGACATTTTTCTATGATGAAAAAGAAAGAAAGAAATCAGATGAGAAATCTCTATGGAATTTACATTCTCTTGGCAACTATCTGTTTTGACACCAGCTAGGAAAGCTGTGTTGGTGCATGGCTCCAAAGCATCTAAATTTTGCCACACCCTTATTGTTGTACAACATTACAGTCTGAAAGTGGGAAGTATTTGCAGAAGCTGTTTCCAAACAGAATGTTTTTCTTCTCTTCTTTCTCTGCTACTGCTCTTTTTCAAAAGGTTGAAAATCAATTTACAGTGTATTCTTCTACTGGAGCAGCCACTGAAAGATATTTTGGGAAGGTTAAGACGTGAAAACTCTGGTGTCATCAAAACATTGCTTTTTTACCCTTACCCTTTTAATGATCGCATTCTGAAGTAGATATCCTTTTAAATACTATTCACAGAGAAGAACCCATTTATTTTGTTTCTCATAGATGTCTTATTAGCTATATCGTTTTCCTTCACATTTATGTTTACATAGCTGAAGCATAGAAATAGGTGGAAAGTGATAAAATTAGCTCTATGTACAATTTTGATAGTTTTGCATCGAACATTATTCATCTCCATTAATACGAGCTGTAGAAGGAGAATTATCATTAACTAGATTGATAAATCCTTAATGTTATATTGAGACAGAATGTGGGTTTAGTCATGTGTAGGTAAGGCCATTTGCAAAGTCTTCTACATTGTTTTAGAAAAATCTTATTCTATGTTGCATTTTCCATTTTTTTTCAATATTAACCCACATGAAGATTGTACATACACTATCCTTTAGTCCTAGTTAATAATATTTCAATTTCTGCTTTCTTCCTTCACACTTCCAAGGGATGAGGATCCAATTTTAGTTTTATTTCAGAGCTCATTACAAGGACATTTTGTTTTGACCACCTTGAATTTCTTTAAAAGATCAGATCCCTGCATACCATTTGTACATTTAAAAAAAACCGAACCCAACAAATAGCAACATAACAACAACAACAAAAAGAGTAGGAAGAATTATGTCTAACTGGAAACACTGAAAAATAATAGTTTATTTTAAATATGACAGGTACTATTTTTGATTCATTTGTATTATAACCATGCATCTTTAAACCATTATGTATTGCTTAGTAAAAATTTTATATACTTGTTGAATTCATTAATGTAGTAAGCCAGAAGCTCATTCTTTAATGCTTCATATGGTGTTACTTCGGACCAGGAGGGAATTGTTTCTAATTTAAGAACCTTTGTCAGAAGCTATCAATCAGAATTATAGATAGCTTTTCATTACAGCAATGAGATATTGATTTTTTTCCTATAATGACATGGGCCAATGCCTTTTTTCTTAAAAATGGAAGTCTTTTTTGTTTGTTTGTTTCAATATTCAGCTAAAGAAGGATATTCACAGCCGAATCTTTTAAACTATCAGTAGTGACAATGGTATGAAACAAAGACAGAGTAGGAAAATAATAGATTGGTAAGGTGATAGATAAATCAGCCACATTTCAGGGCTTACTATAAGGTGTTAAGGAGCCAACCAAAGAAATGTTTATGCTGTTTAACTTCAGGAGTTACAGAATGACCCTGATCTTGGAGGTGTGAGGGTTGTGGCACAACACTTATTTCAAACAGGGGAAACAAAAATGAAAATATGAGACTATTTAGCCTGGTTTAAACCTTGAAAGATTTTAGCACTAATTAATAACTGGGGCATGCATAAATAAAAGACAAGAGTGTAACAAATGTCAGGCATGAATTTGCTGAGGCTCCATGTCCTTCTGCACCAGAATACAAGCTTACTGAATGGAAGAAATGGCAAATACGATACAACATCATTTCAGTAATATTTTGATGGCACCATATGGCTTGAAATTCCTACAACAACTAGAAAAATACATTTTAGAAGACCTTTATAAAATATTAATAACAAAAATTGCAAATTAATTATCAAACATTAATCACAGCTCTGAAAACATGCCAAAGCTAAATGTAGTAGGAGTTATGAATACTTGGAAGATCCAAATTGGACAGGAGAGTGAAATCCAGAAAGAAAAATTAGGGCAGGGTCTGATCTACTGGGTAAGATCAAGAAAGGTGAGTTCTTCACTGGATCCAATGAATGTCCATCTCCTTCCAAATTAAAAAATTAGCTTTATCTCCATCATGTTTGGCTTGGAAACTTATAAACCTCAGAGAAAAAAAAGAAAAAGTAGAAGTCACAGCAGATCAACAACTTGATAGCTTTAGAACATTATCTGTGCCTTTTAATCAAGTCCTTTGCAAAAAAAAAATTGAAATTAATATTAATTGAGATTTAATATACTGCTTACTAAGGCTAGTGCAATTAAAGAAGTAGGAAAACTTAGCTTTTTACATTTCTAGCTCTGGGCAAACTGCAACTCCTCTTCTGACATGAGGAAAATAATATATTAAGGCCTCTTAAAAGAACTGCTTTTGTGCAGAAGTTTTGTTTGTTCGTGTGAATAATGGCTTCTCTTCTCATGCCTGAGAAGGCAGTTTCAAAGTGAGTGTAGACTCCCAGGATACAGAAAATGTCTTTCAGTCTTTTAGCCAAGATACATCATGAAAGCATCACAGATATTTTTTGGCAATGTAACATTTCCTTCTTCTGAGAGTCAGGCACTTTACAGTGGTGTAGGGTAGGAGAACACAAGACCACAGACAAAGCCAGAAACTAGACAGGGTCCAGCCTAATATAAGAAAAAATTCAAAGACTGGAACAGGTTGCCCAGATACTGTATGCAGCCTCCACTTTTGAATACTTTCAAAAGCATTCAGAAAATGGTAAGTATTCCGGTGTCATATCATAGTCAACCCTGCTTTAGCTGGGAGTTGGACTAAAAACTTTCCGAGATTTTTTTCCAATCTGAGTTATCCTATAAACACAGACCCAGCAGCTTTTCACATTATTAGCTTAGAAGGTCTTCTTCATAACTTTCTCTGGTCCATACTTCACTTGTAATAACCAAGTGTGGATTATGGTCTTGCATTTGTAGTGAACTTCAAGTTTCCAACTTTTTACAGATTGTGAGGGGGAAATTCTGAGCACACACAGTACTATTTTGGACTTAAACCAGACTCACTAAGTGAAACAGCCCTCATCTTACTTTGTGCTCTAAATGGCACTTTTTGTGTCCATTTTAGTGCCTGTTGATGCCTAAATTGTACGTGTTGGTCTGCTTCTTTCTAGCTCTCAAGGCATTGTGTAGCTGCGTTACAGTCCATCACAGTGAGAATACCTTTCATTAAAAAACAGGGAAGTCAATATGGTCTTTTCTGTTTGGCCTTTCTCATTCTTAGCCATGTTTACTTTACTACCCTCTAATTCTGTCCTTTTACTCACTGCTGCTAAGAAAAAACTTTCTCTGTCAGCAGAGAAAATAGACATTCTTTTAATATGTCTTCTTACTTTCTCAAAGTTTCTTTTGAACAAAATAGAATTTTTTTTTGGGGGGGGAAGATATATATATATATGTAGATATATATGTAGATATATATGTAGATATATATGTGCATATATACATATATGTATTCATATATATATGTACATATATATGTATGTATACACACACACACACACACACACACACACACATATATATATATATGACATGTTTCCTGTCTGGGCAGAGGGAGAAATAGGTTTGATGGGAGAGCAAAATAATACGTTTCTTTCTTTGCACTAGGACAGATCTTACTCATATGATGTCATAGGCAAATATCAGGGTTAAATTAAATAATATCTTAATTGATATTAATACCTTTAAAAATTAAGAGATGCTCTGTAGACTGTTATGAATTGGGTTCCATATTTTCAGAGGTCTGTAGAGTCACCCTTAAAACATCAAGAACAGAGAGTACACGGTAATATGAACTACATATGGTGACTGCAAAAAATTAATTTCTCATTTGTTTCTCTGATATTAGATGGACAGTTCTGAAATCTTGCTTCTCTAGGCCTGCTTCTTCAAAATGTCAGTGATTTGAATGAAAAGGATTTAGAAAAAACAAGCTGCACCATTCTTACTATCTGTGTTGAAAGTTTGATCAAACCTACTAAAAAAATTCCTCTTGCCATGAGGATGTCTGGGTTGTGTATGTCTTAAACATAACCATTCAGAGCAGGACAATGTTATTACTGAAACAAAGCTGCCTGATCTGAACAGAGAGAGCAGATGATTTAGCAAGGTATAATGGCCCAATTTTTCTTTTTACTGTGAAATCTTACTCTTAAAATTTGTTAGTAAACTATTAATTACAAGTAAACATGGGTAGTAGAAAAAAAAGTAAATGAAATTTCAAATTCATCCCTGCTTAGTCTTTGTAATTCACAAAGACAACTTCATTTTTAGAAAAATATAAATACTCACTGACTGAATCTTTTCTTGAATATTTTGAGTTTTTTGGACTTTTTAGCAGACTTTTTTCTGTTACCAACTATTGTTTTCTTTCTTTGCCTGCATAAATCTCACTTCTCAAAAGAAATAAATAATGTCTCTTTATCTATATCAACTAGATTTACATAAGCTTTCCCTACATGTAGCTGTAGATGTTCCTAAAACATAAAAGACATAATGTTCTTGAAAAGCGTATTTCAAAAGATAGATTCCTCTGGAATCCAAACATTTGTACTGCATGTGCTGGGAGTCAAAAGCTAACCTTTGATACAGTCATAAAGTGCAGGAAATCTTCACTATCCAATTTCTGGCCCTTGTGAAAATTTCTCATTCCTTTCTACAATTTCCAGTTTGGCACTACTGATTTCCAGTAAGAATGTGAATAAACCATGTCTTATCTGCATTCTGGTGTCATTACTCTCTGAGCATCATGCTTAAAGCTTAACTCTTTATCCGCAAGAAACTTTGTCATGGCTGCAAGATAAGTCTTATGATATAGAGAGCACAGACACTTCTGAATATAAGCTTTGGTGACTTTTCCATTCTTTCATTATTAGATATTTGGAAGAAACTGATTGTAAAAGATGGGTTGGTTTGTCACGTTTCTAAAGCTACATCAGAAGCATCTGAATGTGATCTTCAGAATTAACATTTCTTTCACGTTTTTTTCAGGTTTTTTCTTTGGAAATTTAACCATTATGACAGCAGTTATTTCAACCCACCTTTGGGCAGAGAAGAAACCTGTACAAAGGAATGCTTCTTATTTTGCTTCTAGCAGTATTTTGAAAAAAACCTTTGTGATTGGACACCTGGATATTTCTAAGGAACTCACAGAATCCAAGCATCTAATTTTTCTCTTCCTAAAGACAGCTGATAGGTTTACATTTCAAGTTAAAGTGATGATAACTGAGTAATCTTGCAAGTAATTCTGTAAAATATCTTCATATTTTCATTATAGAATTTCAAAGATAAATAAAAGATAGTTCTGTCATTATTAAATGAGTTCTTCAAATACATTTAAACTTAAATAACAAATGAAGCATTTGAAGCTTTTTATGAAACAGAAAAATACATCAGTACAAACTCAAGTAACAGATACTCCTCAGCTGGTCCCATGTTTATGCAAATATCTGTGAAATAAACATACATAATGGTGAAAGCAATTGCAGATTATTTATATGACAAAACTGGGAGCTGAATAATTTTCTACACAAAATATATTTAACTGAAGGATCTTTAGGGTAATTGAAATGCATAATTAAAGTGATATATGGCAAGATAGCATTTGAAATGCCCACACAAATATCTACTTGAACAAACCTTAAATAATATACAACAGAGAATAAATTAATATACCATGATGGTGTTCCTTATGGTTAAGATTCCTTATCTATATATTGCAAAAAGATTAAAAAACTGGGTTGCTTTTAATATTGAAAATTCCTAACAATCGCTTTAGAAGAATCGTATTTCTCTTGGTAAGATAAATGTTCTGCTATGTATAAATATTTGTAAAGGTTTTTCATTGCTTAAAAAAACCTCATGGAAATGAACAAGTTAATCACTTATAGCAATTTATTTATTAACAATTAATTGACAAGTTTTGCATTTAAATTATACAACCTACAACAAAGCAACTGCTTTATAAACCTGAATTGACATGTGCATTAAACAAAGCATCATTGAAATCAAATTTGAAGAGAAAATATTTCTTAGAAAGTTTTATCCTTCTCTTGTTCTTCATGTGGTGTTACCATATACTCTTCTCCACTGCATGTTTGACATACTGAAACAGATCTAATTGTTCTGTAAGCAAAATTGCAAAATAATTTATTTTTTGCAAATTAAAATTGCAAAATATTTTATTTTATTTAAATTTTACTTTCAGTAAAAATTGTCTTTAGGAAGAGGTCAGAAAAATTTAGAAAAAAGTAATATATATTATTTTTATAGCTTTGTTAGTGTCTATACTGTATATCAGCTTTGAAAGCACTGCAAAAAACTAAGTGTTGAATTTCTCTTGACAACAAAAATATATTTTGTAAAAATAATTACAATATTTAAAACTTCCCTACAAAAAACCAGAATTTCTAAAGTAACGTTTACCTCTATAAATATATCCTTAGAGAGGGGCTTTATCATTCTAGTATATTTCAACAGGTAAAATTTATTAAGTTTTAAGAAAAACTAAAATATAAAAGGAACACTAAAATGATCGTGCAGTAAATTTAAATGGAAAGAAATTCCAAGTTAAAATCCTCACATAATTTTGTTTCTGCCCTTTCAGGTACATATTATAATTTTCCATGATGTTATTGAACCACCTCTGTGCAGTCAACCACACAGATAAAAAATTGATGGAAAAACTCATCATTCTGAGGAGGTGGTACTTTTTGCTGCTGTGTTGACCAAGTTATTTTTACCTTCCTCTGTATCATAATGTGTCATCCATTTCCCAGGCTCATCAGAGCATATTCACCCAAAAAGAAGTTATCTGCCATTCCATCGACATAGGGATTGCTGATACACTTGATTGTTCCTGCCCTTCTTCTATTTTTGTGGTATTTTACACTAAAGATCTTAATTTCTAAGGTATTGAAGTGCTTTGTGATTCAGAGTATGTCAGTATGGTCCCTTCTAGATTAGATATTTATTAAATGGATGGCTGTAATCACAGATGGGTATATTTGATGGGTCAGGAGGTCTTCTCTAGCACTATAGTACGAAAACTAAATGTGATTACATAAGGTGGGAAGTAGTAAAGATATTTAATTACTAAATCACATAGGCTATTATTTGTGAAGGCAGTGATGCATCATGAATAAGGCAAATGGAGCACATTGCTTTTATCCTCTCCTTTCAGTAAGCAAGGACACCTGAATCATTCCTCTGTTGGCTGTTTATCCTGTCAGTGGGGATTGTTCTCGTGAGCATTGTACAAATTAGATTCTTCCTTCTAAACAAGACAGGGGTCTAAAATGCATTGCCATGCTTGTTAAAACAGCTATTAGCCTCCTTCTTAAGCAATTTTTCTGAAACTCATTTTGATACTCTGTGTATTTTTATTGAAGAGGTATTTTCTTCTGCTGATTATTTTTGTCTTTCAGGTTATCCCCATGTTCCTGGGACTGCAAGGTGATAGCTTCCTGGGTCTTGACCTACCTAATTGAATGGACATAGTAAACTACTGGACAAGAGAAACTCCTGGATATGATGAGATGGGTGTATGGGAATCTAACAACAGTAACAAAAGTTCCATGAGAGCATGGCTGGATTTCATTGACGGCTCAGGAGTAGGTATGCAAGAAACAGACAGACTCTACAGGAGGTGAGAAGGGCCTTTTGAAAAGGGAATCTTGCAAGGCCCAAGATACTGAGAAAATCATATCAGCAATAGCACATGGTTGAGAACACCTGTATAACCGTAGCAGAATTATTATATTAACAGTATTATTATTAGAATAGAAATATAACAGATTTATTTTTATAACAGTACCAGATTAGAGTACATATGTACCAGAACATGGTGTGAAAAGTAATCAGGGACATATTGTTTATTTGGTAGGGAACAGTAGTAAAAAGGAAAAAAAACTAAGAGAGAATAAAGGGAAAAGAACACTGCAGGCAAGGATGGGTTAGGGCCATCTAGGTGGAGCAGTCAGCGGTCCTGGTGCTTGATTACCACCCCTGGGCAACATAGCAAAACAGAACTGTTATTCTGACCATAAATAATGTGGTGAACTTGCTTCTACTCTTAGGTGGACTAAGGACATCCAGACTTCTTCAGTTGCTTTTTTGGAGAATGTCCAGACAATCCTCTTACTGTCACCTTTTTATTACCCCTTCTAGGTCTCATGACAGCACTACCTTCCACACAGCTACCCAGCACACTTCTAATCTGGGTGACTAATATGTACTTAAAAGCCCAGAACAGATAGGTACTTGAGACTGTTTCAAATGGATGCATTGTTGCAGGTAAAATTGGATTAATACTGCATCAGCCCCTAGAAAGCTGAGAACACGTGAACTGGAAAATTACATAAAATTATACATAAAAAACAGTCTTCTATTCTGATACTTTGAAGTCCAAGAACAATGAAAACCTTTCAGACTACACAGAGTAACTTTGAAAACCTTCAGCTACTTCACTGATTTTGAGACTGTTTGGTCTACAATGATACACAGGAGAGTCATGGAGTCATAGAATACACTGAGTTGGAAGGCACCCACCAGGATCATCGATTTCAACTCCTGGCCCTGCATGGGACTCTCTCCAAGAATCACACCGTGTGCCCAACTGTACTGTCCAAACCCTTGTCAAACTCTGTCAGGGTCTGTGTTTTGACTACTTCCCTGGGAAGCCTGTTTCAGTGCCCAACCACCCTCTGGTTTTCCTTATAGCCAACTTTAACTTCCCCTGACACAAATTAAGGTCATTCCCTCAGGTCCTGCCACTGGTCACCACAGAGAAAAGATCAGTACCTACACCTCCTCTCTCCATCACGAGGAAGTTATAATCTGCAGTGAGGTCTTCCTTAAGCGTCTTCTTCTAAAGGCTGAACAGAACAAGTGATCTCAGCAGCTCCTCATGCAGCTTCCTCTCAAGGCCCTTCACCATCTTTGTCACCCTCCTCTGGATTCTCTCTAACAGCTTCTTACATTGTGGCACCCAAAACTGCCCCCAGCACTGGAGGTGAGGCTGCCCCAGTGCAGAGCAGAGCAGGACAATCCCCTCCCTTGCCCGGCTGGGGAAGCTGTGCCTGATGGCCCCAGGACAGGGCTGGCCCTCCTGGCTGCCAGGGCACTGCTGACTCAGATTCAACTTGCCATGGACAGGACCCCCAGTCAGTCTGTCCATACATCCAGTGTTGGCCTACCCCAGATACAGAATCCAATACTCTCCATTGGTGAGCCTCACATGGTTGGTGATTGTCCAGCCCTCTCATTTGCCGAGGTCTCTCTGCAGGACCTCCCTTCCTTAGAGGGAGTCAACAGCTCCTCCCAGATTTGTATCATCGGCCAACTTGCTTAGTATCCTTTCCAGTCATGCATCCAAGATGTTTATGAAGCTGTTGAAGGGCACAGCGCTAAGGATGGAGTCCTGAGGAGCCCCACTAGTGTCACCAGAGGTCACCAGTCTGATGCCACCCCATCCACTATAACCCTTTGTGCCAACCTGTGAGCCAGTTGATCATCCATCACATGATATCCAGCTGTGTGCTAGACATTTTGTTCAGCATCACTTTAAGATTGCTCTGCTTTTATATTCTTTGCCAGGCATCCTCTACAGCCCAAAAAAAGGCCAATAAGTCAGGCTGCCTTTGGTGTGGTTCTGAGAAGCTAGTAACAGATGCAAGGGAAGCTCTGTCAGGACATTTGCATTGATACCTTACTTTCAAGGAGGCTCCCTGGAAGCATTGGTTTAATTTTACAGTCATCCACACATATCAGTGGATTTGAAAATGAACTCTAATATTTGATATTCCATGCAGTCTCTTCCTCTTCTGCCTAATGAAGGAATTAAGAGGAAACATTATGAAGAATTTCTCCCTTGACAGTCCGCTAAATGTTCTCCCAAAGGTCAAACCAGTCTGCGCAACTAGAGAAGATGCATGATATCACCAGAAAAGGCACTTCAGACAGGAAAAATGCATCAAAATAGTTAAACAGAAATCTGAAGATGAAGTTAAAACAAACAAGAAGTAGTCTTATGGAAGTGTGTTGAAAATAAAAGCTTACAAAATCTAAAATGTATAATAGTTTCAGTCCTAGAAAATACATTCTAAGCAAACATTTATAAAAAAAATTTTGTTTCACTTGCCCATTAATGAAGGAAAACACCAAGGTAAATTAGATTTTTGTATGTGTTTTTCCAGCATAATGGCCAAATGCAGCTTGGCTTCTTTAATCTGACTACTTTGAAACCACTGTAAATAGCACAGTTAGACATAAGCAGGACTAATGTAGCTCATGTCTAGCCTGAGGTCAGTGGAGCATGGCCATCCTTCTCCAGGGCCAGATGTCAAAACAACAAAACATTCTGTGAACAGGTGAAGGTAGAATGCAATAATCTGTTCTCAGCATTGGAACATCAGGAACAGGGACATGACGTGATTTCTGAAACGAGAAATATTTTTACTAAAAAATAATACCATGGCTTTCAGTGCTGACACTAAGTATCTTTTTCACAGAGTCCTTTATGATTGCTTGCATAGGGAATGAATACATTCAATTTTCAACAGCATCATTCAGTCTCATGGTGATCTGGATAGAGCACTACCAATTAATTAAGTTCAGAAATAAGGTGTAATTAATTCTCTGAGCAATTATTTAATTTCTGTCCAAGCAAGCTGATTCTAGCTAAAAATGTGCATCTTTTTCTGTGGTTAGCTGTGCTCCAAAGAAAGGCTATTTAAATATAACCTGCATGTTTTTCCTTCTCCCATCTCCCATGCACCAAGAGTTTAAATATAATTGGGTTTATCGTCACAGAACACATCCAATAGAATGTGCATGGATAGACAGCATAAACAAGGCACATAATACACAGACAAATCTGTCAAACATTGATTGATGTCTTTGCTGCATAAGTTGGAGAAGGCTATGACAGAAATTCAGCTAATGCAAGAAAACATTTATTTGCACCTATTCCTTTACATTTGGTTTATCACCTCTACACATTTACTTCAGATTTATCACAAGAAGCTTAGAAAATAGTTGACTTTCCTGTGAATCTGGTATATTTTAACAGGGTTTCATTGGAACAGCATCAAATAAAAAAGCAAAACTTACTGAAACCAATTGTGCTACTGCCACCATATGCAAAAGTTAAAACACTTACCTGCTTTCTAACTCCCTGACCAAGAGACATGCATACATGTTCAGTGTTGTTACCTGAATCAGAAAGAAATCATTCATAGCAGTGATCAATCTGCTTCAACACTTCCTCATGTTTCTAGGCTCTTTTGGCTCTTACAATAAGAATTCTTTTTATAATGAAATAAAATGTAAATCAAACAGGAAAGTAAAATGCAAATTCTGTATGTTTCCTTTGTAAATACTTTCTTTTCTTGGAACACAGTTGCAAAATAGCCATATATCCATCCTTAGAGCTAGATAAAATCTTCAGCTGTGCTTATCATATTTTGACTGGTTTCATTGGACTTCTATCAGTGAAATGGATTGCTTTTTTAATTTTTTTGCTTAGTTTTTTTTTGAGCAAAATATTTATGTTGTCTTTTCAAAGGAAGAAATTATATCAGACACTCTTCCAGGAGTGATGTGCCAATTCCTCTTCTGCTGCTGCTGGAAAACTAAATATATATGTGTGTAAATCTGTTTTTTCATGTGTTCTTTGGCTGTCTTGATTAACAAACTGTAAAATACAGTTTTGTCTTCTTTCTCTGCATCCATTTCTAAATGTTATCTCATTTATTAGTCTTAAAAAAAAATACAAGGAAAAGACATTCTATTAGCAGAATTAACAAGGACTATAAAAAAAACATTCTCCTGCATGGAAGTGTATGGTGTAAACTGACACGGTATAAATTTAGAGAGTGCATTACTTTGTTTTTCACTAAAGTGAACATAAGACAGCAATCAACTGGCATAATTTTCACTGAGGATTGTTGCAGTAGAGGTGTAGAATTACAAGATATTTCCTTTATTGATGGCTTATTTGGGTTTTGTTGGGGTTTTTTGTTGGGTTGGTTGGTTTTTGGTGTTTTTTTGGTGTTTGGTTTGGTTTTTTTTGTACTTTCCTACAAGTAAATTGTTTCCAGATTTTCTAGAAAAACTTTAACAAGGGAATATCAGAAGATCCAGACAGTATTTTTTCCATGTCATATGGAAGAGTCAGAGAAAGAGGTCACTTCAGAAAATAAAAGAGAAATCTAGATGAATCAACTTTGTCACAAAGCATGCTGTTGCCAATTAGCATTCCCATTCTTTTCCACTATTGTCAATAGATTTGTCAAAC
>JACBWW010000011.1:5773087-5807433 GCA_020086605.1 Lanius collurio | reverse complement strand
GAAGGGAAGGGAAGGGAAGGGAAGGGAAGGGAAGGGAAGGGAAGGGAAGGGAAGGGAAGGGAAGGGAAGGGAAGTTTCATTCAGAAATAAGTGCTAAACACTTTTAACAAAGCCTTTATAATTTTTCAAATTTGAGAAAATTCAGATTTTTTACTGGTTGTAAATATAACTATTGTAGAAAATACAGAAAAATAAGTTTATCATTAGTTGCATCTTTATTCACAGTTTTTCAACTTGAACATCCACAGGTATTTTGAAGAAAGTGCCGTGTGCTTTTTATCAATGTTTTTGTTTAAAACAAATAAAAGCTTCTAAAGAATACAGTACAAGATTGGTAGTAGAAAATCTATGAGTAAACATAGGATTTGTTGTTGATAAAAGGTCCCAGATTCAGAAATATGTATAAAGAGTGCATGGAGAGAGAAGAGCAACGTGAGGAATCCGAATTGATATAAAATGATGAAGAATTGTACATAAAACTGTGAATTTAATTTCTTTGGCTGTATTTATGCTAAAATAAACTGTAAATGTAGTTCTGTTTCAACTGAGTTGAAAAGGACAACTAGGAAAAAGGCTTGCATCCTAATATTAGATAAAGACACTGTGGCTTTGGCAACTTCCTCCAGTCTGAGCCACTAGCATGGAAAACTGAAATGGCAAGAGCTAATGAAGATCTAATGTAAAATTTAACATTTATATAAGCTGTGTTGATATGATCACTTAAGATTTGGGATGATTATTCTCATATAGGATCCTACTGGGATCCTGTGTTCCTCTGCCTTCAAATATAGCAACTACCCTCCTTTTTTCCTTTTTAGTAATTTAATAGATGGGAAAATTGAATATTTGTTTGCATGTTATTAGCCATGGATTGTAGAACAGAAGTCCAATTTCAAGGAGGTAGATGTCAGGTAGTATTATCATTTAGAAGCCAAAGGATGCAGCAATGTGAAAAATGAGGGTATTTATCTATGAGATTAGAGTTTTTGAGGCTGGATGTTGCTTAACTTCATATATCAGATATAAGCTACTTTAGAGATAAATTAATCATTCTTTGAAAGATCCTGTCTCTTCCCATGAGAAGTAAAGGTAGTTTAAAGCACCACGAATACTTGGTATTGGGGTAAAGGTCAGCAAGATGTATCCACTTCTAAATTAGTGAATGTAAGCCACTGATTCTATGCTCTTTAGTTGGCTTCATCTCATTTTAAGTTTCCAAAACCAACAGTGTTTGTATACTGCATTACAATGTTCTGATCATTATGGTTTCCATGGAAACTTAGCTCAAGTTTTATCAATATAAACCCAAATAATTGAATTGTGATTAAGCACAGTAGGAGAAAGAAGAGCTCACACCACATCCTTGTACTTCAAAGCAAATTACAAGGTCATGAGTCCAGGCATGCAGGAACAAGATCTTCAGGGTAATTCCACTGCTCCCATCAAGGCACATCTTAGCAGGAGTAAAGGTTACAGAGACAAGAGCTGTGACTCTCAGCTGATATGTGCTATGAGTAAAGTACTGGGATAACTTCTGCCTGCCATGATTCGTTGCAGGATAGAAACAGAACCTCTGGAGCCTTGCAATGGCACTGAAAGCAAAAACAAAGCCAAGCACAAGGTCCTATACCTGGGTCATGGCAATCCTAGGCATACCAACAGGTTGGAAGGAGAAATGATTGAGAGCAGTCCTGTGGAAAAGGCCTTAGGGATGATGGCTGGTGAAAAACTCAACCTGAGCCAGCAGTGTGCACTCACAGCCCAGAAAGTCAATGGAAGCTTGGGCTGCATCCAAAGGAGCTTGGCCAGCAGGTCATAGGAGCTGTTTCTGCCCCTCTACTCCACTCTTGTGAGACCCCACCTGTAGTACCGCATCCAGTTCTGGTGTCCCAAACATAAGAAGGACGTGGAACTGTTGGAGCAAGTCCAGAGGAGGGCCATGAAGTTGATAAGGGGATTAGACCACCTTCCCTAGGAACACAGATTGAAAAAGTTGGGGCTGTTCAGCCTAGTGAAGAGATTGTGTGGTCATCTTGTAGCAATATTCCAGCATCTGAAGGAAGCCTCCAGGGAAGCTGGATAGGGACTCTTCATCCGGAACAGTAGTGATTGGACAAGGGAGAATGGGTACAAATTGAAAGGGGAAAATTGCATTAGATATTAGGAAGAAATGCTATACTGAAATGTGATGGTGGTGAAACACTGGAACAAGTTGCCCAGGAAGGCTGTGGATGCCCCAGCCCTGACAGTGTTCAAAGCCAGGCTGGACAAGGCCTTGAGCACCCTGGTCTACTGGGAGGTGTCCCTTCCCATGGCAGGGGGTTGGGAGTAGATGGTCTTTAAGGTCCATTCCAATCCATTACCATTCTCCATTCCTATGAATGCCTAGATACAGCTGCAGAGTAACCCATTGTTTCACCTCACAGCTATCACCCTTGCCCTTAAATGTAATGTTGATTTAATGTCATTTTCTGATAACTAATTTATATAATTAGCACTAATTATCAAATAACTATGTGCACAAATTCCAGTGTGGATAAAAAAGAAATATTAATCTTAGCACCTTCTGTCTGTGGAAAGGCACAAATATTCAAGCCAACACTAGAAGAATTCAGTTCAGTAATTCATGATTTAGAACAGAATATAATCAGAAACAAAAGTAAGTTCTCAGAATTAAAAGATTTAAAAGAGTATGGGCCTGCAGCAGCAGAATACATTGTAAAGGTTTTTAGGGCAGCTATGTAAAGAAGATATTATGCAGTATTTTCCATGGGAAAATAGTTAGCAAGGACAAAGCAATGCAAGGGTTAACATGAACTGCTTATGAAAACTGGTGTACATACAATTTGCTCAGGCACAGCTGCTCAGGGAAAGGAGCTGGGTACCAGTTATGCAGCTCAGCAGCAGTACAGTGTTCAGTTTTGGTCATCTTAATTAGAAAGGGAAACAGCACATAACAAGCAGGCTTAGTAAGAGTCAATGTGAATCAGCAGAAGCAGTGAAAAAGTGAAAAAGAAGTTTTTCTGAAATATGTCAGTTTATCTTAGAAAAGAATAAAATTCTTTTTAGTAAAAATACCCCAATGAATTCCAGAGAGAAAAAATGGCAGAAAATAGTAAATCCCTTTGCCATTTCTTTTAGGAGACAAAAAAGGGCAGCTAATCTGGTACTACTGTATGTCATTCACTGAAAGACCTCATTGCCACAAAATATCACCAGGAGAAACTTTCAAGTTTAAAGGGGAAGGGAATTTGATTCTTACATTCTTGAGGAATACTTCTGTAGTTAAATTCTAGGCAGAACTTTGAAGCAGCAAAGTTTGTAAACTGACGCTTTGGAACAGGATGTCAAAGGTCCTTGTATCATGCCAGTTTTGCTAGATCCTTCCTTCTGGATTATTTCACACTGTCAAATATCAAATACAGATTTACCAGAATATTGTTAGCATTATAGTTCATTAATAAGGGTCTCCCAAACATTTCTCTGATTTCTTAACTCTTCTATTTCTATGATGATCTCAGATCACTACAACCTCTGTTGGACCATAATTACATTGAAATTAGTCTGCAGCCAATGAAAAGAGAATTCTGTGAGTTATAGTTGTTGATCAGGTTTCAGCATGGGAAAAAAAAATGCTAGTTTATTTCAAAATAGGGAGAATGTTGATATAAATGACACGATAGAACTATTGACCAACAGAAACTCTTTGTTGGAATCAAGAAGAAGGACAAAAGCAGGGAAGCAGATTACTTCTTTTTTTTTTTAGAAAGTGGGAGGTTTTGTGGGTTGATATGGCTCAGTATTCTCTTCATCTCTCTGAAATAATTTGATATGGCCAGCAAGTGCAGTAACAGGCTTTACAGATGATTTCAATGAAGATGCTAACTGGCCAGTTGTCAGACAGACTTCTTGTACTGAGACAAGATCTTTCACTCAAGGGATCACTAATACAAACCTTCTAGTTCTATGCAATAGTTTATTTTCATGAAGCTTGTAGGAACTTAACAGCTTTGAGTCCTCAGCTGTGCTTTCCAATTTGGTTGAAATAGGATACCTTGTTTGAAAGTTTTTGGGTAGACTGACAGACTGACAGACAGATAAATGAGCATGGACAACATGATTGCATAAAACTTTTTTTAGGAAACCAGGATAAAAATAAACTCCCTTTATTGTAGCACTCAGTAGACTTTTGGAATTGCTAAGAAATCTTCCATAATTATAGTACTGTACTTCTAAGTCTGTTTGAAGGTATATAATGGTTATAACTGTTATTCTTGTCTGACTACCTGTAAAATCGATGCATGCCATTCATGCTTAATAGCTGTTTAACAATTTCTATTGTTGAATATGTGCTACCAACTGACTGCAGCCAGAAGAAACAAAAAGCAAAACAAAACAAAAATCTCAATATTAATTTGAAGCTGTCTCCACTGAGGTCTGTGAACAACACCTATTAATTCAGCTAGGAGTCTGATGAGTGATATACAAGCTGGGTAGTTCAATCCAAGATAACTGAATTCCTTAGAATCATTTAGGTTGTATAAGATCATTAAGGTCATTAAGTCCAACTGTTAACACTGCCAAGGCCATGACCAAGCTGTGTTCCCAAGCACCACATCCACACATATTTTAAGCACTCCAGGGGTGGTGACTCCACCACTTCCCTGGGCAACCCATTCCAATGCTTGACAGCTCTTTCGGTGGAGAATTTTTATTTCTAATGTCCAGTTTAAACCTTCTCTGACACAACCTCAGGCTGTTTCCTCTTGAAGAGTCACCTGTTAATTGGGAAAGGAGACTAATATCTACCCTCCAGGGAGCAAAAAGCTCCCTTTGAACCTTCTTTTTTCCAGGCTAAAAAATCCCAGTTTCCTCCACCACTCCTCATAGGACTTGTTTTCTAGACCCATCACCAGCCTTACTGCTCTTCACTTACAAGTCACTTGCAATTATTTTATGATGCTGCTTTTTGAGAATCAAGTAAATACTTCATTTTGAAGTACATCAGAAAAAGCTGAGGTCGTTTTGGTCATTTAATGGAACACAAAAAGCCATAAAAGTAAACTGTGCTTCTCAAATGAATATTTATTCAGATCATGAAATGGTTTACTTCAACTACTTAAAATTTTAAAATCCATCTTTGCTGCATTCCAATTTGTATTTTCAGTAAACAGAGAGGCACTTATCTGGCAGCAGAAGAATATTTGCCTGTCAAAATAACCCATTCTGATGAAATTATCAAGGTTATAATGTATGCAGCATTCAAAAAAAGCAAGTTTCCTTTCCGGAAATTTCCGGATATGTGGTCTGATTAGATTATTTACTGTGTTAAAAGAAAGGCCTGTGACAAATCACTCAAATATGGATTTGCCTAGTGGGATTTTTTTTGGTTGGTTGGTTGGGTTTTTTTTTTTGTCAGGGAGATGAAGTCCCTGCTGGAAGTTCGAAGCAAAGACGAGGTGATGAAGAGTCCATTGAAATTACAATCTGGGTACAATTCAGGTCAACATCACCACAGTTTACCATTAAATTAATGTTTTTTGTTAAATACTGAGTAATGATGTTTGAGTTCTGTATCTCATATTTTTCAGTAACATAGCCATAATCTACAAAAGGGGTCCAATCTTGTTTTTCTTTACTCCTATGTTAAGACTTCTGTTCTCATCAAGAGAATTCATACGTGCTTGAGTTTTTTAACCTGTTTTGTCTTGCCTTGCAATTGTCAAGCACAGGACAACTGAGTTAAAGAACAGTAGTGGTGAAAAAAAGAAAACATTTCTGTTAATCAAGCCCTCCATTTAGTCAAAATATCATTGGTCATTCCTACTTATTATCACCTATTATTCTTACATTTTGTAGTTTTCTTTTAATGTCTTTATTACAGGTGCATCTCCATTAGCTCAGAAAATTTTATTTTTTATTTGCTGATGAAGAGTCCAGTATAGTGGCATGGCACAAGTACCCTAGAATAATGTGGGATTCACACATTCTACCCTTGTAAACCTGTGCTGGTCTAGTCTCTCTCATGATTAAAAAAAAGCTAGAATACTGAACAAAGGGTTTTTACATCACTGGAGAAGGCTTATTGTACCATAAATGATCCTTTCTGTGCAAAATCTAAAAATAAGGCTCTATAAACCTTTTGTCTAAGGCCAGTCCTTAGTATTCATCACTGCACTGGCTTTCTTGATTACAGAGTTATGACATGTATACCTGCCCCTAACACCATTCAGCTAGAGCTTTTGGATGAGTTTGCTACTAAGAGCAGATAAGAGGCAAGATGCCAAACTTGAGGTAGAGATAGTTTTCACTGTTGGACTGGGTGGAAGGGTTATGTGTCTTTTACTATACATCTATTTCATCTCTTACTTGTATAGATCCATTTGCTCCAATGGCACCTCAGTGTTTTGTTTCCCTTAAAAGACCTCAGATGTGAGATTTTCTTTTTGATGAAGGGCTATTCAGAGCTTAGTGTTTCCATATCTCAAACTATTCCATGCTGAAAATATATACCCTTTCCATCACATACCAGAAAGTAGACAATAAAATTGCCACAGTAGAATAGACTGCAAGGTAAGTAACTGTTTTCTAGTTCTTAAAGACAACTTGTAAAAAGAAAATGGGCAGTTTTTTATAACCATATTTGAAAGAATTGATGTATTTATCTTGAAACCTGGAAAAATTTTTATATCATCAGTAAGTTCTGACCTATTGATCTGCCTTCCATCTGGTGACACCACTTATACTCATGCAGAGCACAATCAATAGTATAGAAAAACCATATTTTTCCTGTATTACAGTGATATTTTAAGTAACAGTATAGTCAAGGGAGAATACTTCAATAATAATAAAAAAAAATTAAAATAAGAAATATAGTTTGGAGTTTAATAGCTTGCCCATATTGATTTTTATCAAGGTTATTTGCCATATTTTACCATCTGGAGGAGTTTTCATCTCTGCAAAAGCCATTTATTTTCCAATTAATTATTTCAACTTTGGTAAGCAAATAAGAATACCAAGAGATTATTATGTTTTCTTAAAAAATAAGCCAAACTTTCCTGCCCCAGCATTCTAGCAACTTTCTGCATCATTTCCTCTGGTTCTTTGGGATTCTTTAAGCTTAACGTTTTTCAAAAATGTGTAAGAATGCCAGTTCTTCCCCTAGTCTCAGCAATGCAGACTATCATGCCACAAACAAGACAAGTTTTCAGAGGTCCTGTTAGGAGGAGAGAAGGCAAGACCACACTCTTGGCTTATGCTCCAGCAGAAATCATTTAGAGAAATATAGGCTTTCATTGATAGGCTTCAAACCCAGCAAGTATTGTTTCACAGAGTCTGTCTCATGGGATAAAGCTTACCTGAAAGGACTGCTCACGTAAATAAGATCTTGTTTATATATTCACAGGCCTGATTGACTGCATCACTTCACTGTACACACCAGAAAATAAAAAAGGCTAGATAAACTTTAAATTGCTGCTGCCAAATTCACACCCTTTTTACATTTTGGGGGGCAAGAGACCAGAGCGTGATAGAAGTCAAGACAGAAAATGTTAAATGGCCTTCAATATAAGGAACCTCAAGGAAATTTGTTTGGGCTACTTGATTAGTAACTTATGAAATCTATGTTAGAAAGCACTAAATAGTGAAGACAATTCTGGGGAGACAAGGGGAACTCTAACACAGACACTGTGAAGACGGAGTCCAAGGTGAACCCACTGTTAGGGGTCAGGCCACCTGCTAAATGTTGGGAAATTAGTCCGGTGTCATGCTGCTCCAGATCTGTGGTGCTCGTCAGAGCTGCACTGCTGGGCCTCAATTATGTAAGAAGTAGTTGAGTGCTGTGGAAGAGAAATCTTAGAATAGAACTTATTACTCACCTTTTTTACCTTTTTACATAAATTTAACTGTGTGTCACTGAGTGGTGTGGTTCAGAATCTGATTCAGATTCTCTCCAGGACAGCATAAGAACAAGAATAGTGCAGCTGACATTTTGGGTCATTGGTTTTACTGAATGCCATCTGAACGCCCATGCCATCTTCTCTAGAGTTTCCTGCATCTATAGGTGGCCAACATCAATGTTTCAGAAGATGAGAGAAGGAAAAAGAAAATATAATTCAAAGGAAAAAAACACTTTCTTTACTCTTCTGTCAATTTCTATTTTTTTAGCCCCTCCCATCAAAATCTTTGATGTTGTTCCCCTGCAAAACTACCTGGCTTTGTGAAAAATAACAAGAAATAATTATAAGCATTGCTTGCATGAAATACCTATGGAAATGACATGAATTTATCTTTCTTCTAATTATAGTCCAGAGTACACATATGTTTTTTAACCATTTGTTGAAAGACCTTGCATCTCTCTGCTGGGGCACTGTGGCTTCATGCAACTCCAGAGAGGCCGTGCCTGTCAGTGCAGTGCTCTGTCTCAGTCATGATTTTTTTTACTTTGAGAGTGAAGTCAAAGAAACTGCCAAGGAGTTAATCTAGCACAAAGTAGCTTGACTCCCTCTGGGCCCTGAAGCAATCAGCAACAAGTAGCGAAATCCACACACACCAAAAAACCCCAAAAATCCAAAACAAAAGAAAATCCCCCAACAAACAAACCCTAACCAAACAAAAAAACCTCCTTACCTTTAAAGTTAATGAGAAAAGAATTGTAATAGGATAGCTGATATTGCTCTTACAGCCTTTGGGAATTGCAAATTCCCTGTAAATTTCACAGAAACTTCAGCTGAAAGATTATTCACCTGAAAGCAGTGAATGAAGAAAAACATAGCTGTAAGGGAAAAAAAGAGAAGTGTTTGCTCTGTAACAGCAATTAATTTATTAACTCTTTGAGAGAAAGATAAGAGATGCTGTTAATTATATTTTTGTAGTCGTGCACTGCATAGCAAAGGTAAGGGAAATGTAGCAGTTGAAAGTTTTGCAGGGACTAAATTAGAAAGTACAAATAGTTTTGGTATAGTAGTAACCTAAGGTTTAAGCCACTGGTAATATCTGCTGCAAAATGGCACAAAACTCCCTCTTCCTTACAAGATTATTTGTTTCTGTTTGTTCTGCCAGGCTTTTGTAGACTTTTTGTTATTAAAGAGGAGATGAATCAACATGGATAACTGCAAAAAGCCTAAACAAACAAAAAAACCTCAAACCAACAATGACCATGTCCTCCCCACATATGCCCCTAGCCTCCCCAGTAAAAAGCCAAACAAGTTTTGCCTCACAAAAGGAAACCTCAGGTTTAAGGGTTATTTTATGTGAAAGACAGATGAAGGGGAAGCTTTCTAGGGGATCTGTAGCACACAGAAATGAACCAAAGCATGAAAAGAGCAGGCAGAAGAAAGGAGGCCGCAACAGAGGAGAAAAATTACTTGTTTATATCCCTGCTTAACTTGGATAAGCTCAGGGAGATTTCTGAGCTGAGCCATGTTTTTCAGCTATAGACTCATTAAATGATACACTCAACTGTCAACAGAAGTTATTGAAGTAATAGATAGAATTAAGAATAAAAAAATCTGCAAGACTGATTGATATTTCTCTTCAGTCTCTAGGGACACTTCAAGATGAAATACGAAAATGGCAAACCTCTCCCTCAGATACAGTGTGGAGGCAGAGGACTGACACATGTGACATCAATTATTCCAGAAAGCTGCAGGGGAACCCAAAGACTGACCTGTAGCTTAATGCATCCAGCAAGTTAGTTAGTTGAAACTGCCTGAAAAATGGAATTAATGTGCATCTGAATAAATATGAACCATTATGGGTCATAAATATGAACAATTATTGGAGAGTAATATGACTTTTGCAAATGAACAATGGTTTTCATGAAAATACAGTTCTCTGAAGTAAGCAGCACACCACCAGACTGGAGCAAGTAGGCTGATAAAGTGCACCTTGACCTTGAAAAGGTGTTGAACAAGGTCTTCTAACAAAGACTCTTAAGGACATGAAGATGATTGTGGAGAAGGGACTCGAATGAATAAATATATTCCTTATTAAGAGACAGAAAACAAGTGGCAGAATAGTTAGATTTCACAGGGGAGGAAGATTATCAGAAGTATACCTTAGTGACTTGCACTTGACTCCATAATTCTTAATTTAGTCTTTAATGATCTTGAAAAGATGCTGAGCAGTGAGGTGGAAAAGTCTGTCAAAGTTAATAAGTTATTTGGTACAATATATATGAGCAGTGGCTGTGAAAAATGCAAAAGCACTTCCTAGTAGTGACTGACTAGGTGACAGAATGCTAGATGAATGTACAGGAGAAAGCAGAAGCCCATTTTATTGCCTTTAGTGTGCTTTAATTTATCTTTTAATAAATGAAACTTAGAGAAGGTAAATACAAAATTAAAGTCATCAACCCATTTCAGAACCAATACAGTAGCCTTAGAGAGCTCTCCAAAATACTGTTTCAGTTCAAAATTAGTATTTACAAATTACATCTTTGAGTCTGTGGATATTCTTCCCTCAATTTTCAGGTTTCAGACAGAATGGAAGAGAATGAAACATCTGATTTACATTTATTAAATAAAATCTATCCATGAAAACTTCTGATGTAATTATGATCTCATTTTATTTTACAAGCAGATAAATGGTTTGATATCTGTTTCCACTGTAAAGATCCAGAAAGAACATGTCAATTACCATTGAGTTACTGCAACTTTTAATGATCTTTTGCAATAAATATATTACAACTGTTTTATAAAGCCAAGCCAACAGTTAAGAGTATCTAATATATATCATAAAGTAATGAATATAACATAAAGCAAAAATCTCCTAAAGCTAAACCTAAGAAACCTTTCTACTTTTTTCTTCCCCAGGGCACTTCATTCAATTTGAGTTCGCAGAAACTGTTGTTCATGTATTTTTTTCTGCCTATTGTTTTGTTTTCCTGGGACCGATAGAAGAAATAGATTCTTTTCTTATACTGAGAAATTGCAAATATCCTATTTTATTATATCCTTTCAATTTTGTCTGCATTATGTATGTGATTGTCTACAGGTGTTTTTGTTGTTTCAGATAGCAAAGTAGCTGTAGTATAAAGATTTTTTTTTGTGCTATCCTGTTTTTTTTCTAAACTTCTCTCTCTCTTCAGTGACACAAGTAAAATTCAGACAATTCTTGATTAACTCCTCATTCAGTTTCTTTAAGAGTAAGAATATATTGGTTCCTCATATGTAGCACTATACAGAAAGTATACAGTACTTTCACTTAGTTCAAACTTATGAGCACTAAAATCAGCAAGATTTACATAATCATAGAATCATTTTGCTTGGAAAAGACCTTTAAGGTCATTGAGTAACCATATGTGAAGGAATCCTTTGTGTAGCTCTTGAGAAAAAAAAGTAAATAGATAAAAACCCTGAATTTTCCATTTAAAAAAAAAAGTAATTTAAGATAATTTTAAGAAAAATTGACATGGCCACTGAGTTCAGTCTTGAGTTCTTGGCAATCTCAGTGTAATTGATGATTCAATTAACTGCATCTCGTGAAGATTTTTGGGACCCTAACAGTGTCTGAATCTTATGTCAGTATTCCAGGTACTTTATCAAGCTTCTGTCACAGAGTTTTAAGGTATTACAACCTTAAAAAATGGCTGGTTTTCTTGCATTTAATATGATAAAATTTTGGTACTTCAACTTTTTATTGGTCTTATCAATTTGAATAATTTTGTTTGCAGTGTTTAGAAAAATTATAATTATGAAAGTTAACACTTAAGAAGTTGATTTAAGATGACAAAATAAGTATGTTCCATAATTAAAATGAAAATAATAGTTTTTTCAGTTTTCTCTTCATTTCTCTCTCTTTTTCTTCACTGAAAAATGCATCAGTTATAGTTTTGCACAATTTGAATTAAACTTCCAGTATCAAATTTAGAGAAAACTCCTGAAATATAATGCAAAATATGGAAGAGGCCATGATCCCAAAATAATCAGTTTATTTTTAAAATGCCTTTCAGTTTGATGAGTTTGTCGATGTCATGAACGTTCTTCAGCTCTGACTAGCTGTCAAATCCATCAGACACCACAAAAGAAAGCTTGATCTAGGGAAAATATGGGAAATTTTGAAAGAGGAGTTTAAACTGTAGAATTGCAATATTGTTCATTTTGAGTAAACTAATTAATTTTCTCTAAATAAATTAGCACATATTGGACAACATTTTAATGGGTTGAGATATTAAATAAAAATATTAAGGTATTCGATTTTAAAAATAAAAGGTGCACTATTACTTTTGCTTAAAATTTGAATGTCAAATATTAATTCTTCTAATATGTATATATTGTTAGTTTAGTTAACTACTGTTATTGGCAAAATCTTCTGAGTCTATGCTTATTTAAGATGTTCAGAGCTTGTAGAAGCATATTTTCTTGTAATTGTTTCGTGATTGCTTTAGGTGTTGCGAGTAACAAACGCATCTTAATAACAGCTGAACTATTTAGAGGGGTCAAGAGTGGTGTCAGCAAACTTTCAGCTGTTTAAGGAGTTAGTGGACGTGTCCCACGGGAAACTGCCCTCGGGGACAGAGGACTGAACAGAGCTTAGAGAATAATTTTCTCACAGTACAAAAATGTTGAATTTCCCTGTTTAAGAAACCAGCACAGAAGGCAGGAAATTGGCCTGGCTGAGTAAGGACCTCCTGATCAAATTAAAGTATAAGGAGGAAATGGACAAGCATTGGAACCAAGGACAGGTTTCCCGATAATAATATAGGCAAGTTGCCTAGATATGAAGGGATGGAATCAGGAAGGATTTGGTTCAGTTGGAGCTGAATTAGGCAAGGAATGCAAAGAATAATAAGTATATATATATGTAAGTTGGCAGGATAAGAAAGATTAAAGGAGAAGTACCTGTCCTGATAATTAAGACAGAAGAACTGATGGCAACAAACATGAAGAAGATTTAAGGTACTGAACATTTTTTCTGCTCCAATTTTCAATTCTAATCTCTCGTCCCACATCCGTCAAGTCCCTAAACCTCAAGACAGGCATGGAGGGAGTAGTCTCTCTGGCTCTAGAAGATCAGGTTTATTTAATTATTTTACAACTCTTTTATAGACTTTCTCTTCATAGTTTAGTTGGTCAAAGGACCAGCCACTCTTGGGGTGCTTGGCTAAAATCCTAAAACATCCATTGTCAAAATTTTTTTCAATTGTATTGTAAACAAAGGTTTGCAAGGTCGCAGGTACTCATAGTTTATAGAACTTTATTAATATCTTCTGTGAGAGAGAAAAATCTCTCACAGGACTGGAAAGAAGGAAGAATTTTTCTTGCTAGCACCATATTTTATATCCACAGATACAGTTTTGATGAATGCACTTTTAGATGGATAAGGAATTGGCTGGATTACTATATCCAAAGAGTTACAGTCATCAGCTCAATAGACAAGTGGATGCTAGTAATGAGTGGCAACACTTAAGGGTCCATACTGGGACCAATACTACTTAATATCTTCATCAATTGCATAGAGAGTGGGATTGAGTACACTCTCATCAAGTTTGCCGAGGAATCTGAGCTCAGTGGTGATGTGCTCGGTGTTATCTGCTAATGTGCTCTGGGGAAGCGATGCCAACCAGAGGGGCCTTGCTGGGTTTGAGAAATGAGAAATGAGAAATGTGATCCTTGTGAAGTTCAACAAGCTCAAGTGCAAGACGCTGCACCTGTCTCAGGGCAATCCTAAACACTAATACAGGCTGGGTGGAAAATGGATAGAGACCAGCCCTGTGGTGAAGGACTTTAGAATACTGTTTGGATATGAGCCAGCAAAGTGTATTTGCAGCTCAGAAAGCCAGCTGTGAACAGGGCTGCATCAAAAGCAGCCAGAGCAACAAGGTGAGGGAGAGGATTCCCCTCTGCTCTTGTGAGACGCCACTTTGAGTGCTGAGTCCAGGTCTGGGGTTCAGCAAAGACATGGACATGTTAGAGTTGGTCCAGAGGAGTGTTGTAATCAGGGAGAATCCTTACAACATATATAAGACAGCGATGGACTTGGAAGGAAAGATGAAGCGATATTTCTTTTGATGTTCAGGGATTATTTTATTCCTCCAGCCTCATGGCTGGAGTTCCCAGGCAGACCCCAGTCACAGGACCCTACTCTCTCCCCGGGCCCTGGGCACACGAACCAATCAATCAGGAACAGGTATGGGGCACAAGTGACATGGGAGCAGGGACAGGGACAGACCCGTACCCTGCAGGGTCCCTACCCCCTAGGATTTCAGGGGAAGGCACCTCCATAAATCACCCTTTCTTATTAAATAAAATAACATGGGAAATAGTTGGATAAACAACAAAACATTTTCAAAGGAAAAGGAAGCCACTATCTTGAGTCCCCAAATGTCCAAACAGATTTTCTTTGGAGCATCAGAAGAGAAACAGGACTTGAACATGCTTCAGATGGAAACTGAGGAAGGGATTTTCCTTTTTGTACCTGTTGGAATCTTAGAAAATTATGGTTATTTTCTTCCCTCCCTCCTTTTCATCCCCCCATTGGCATCGCAAAGGGATCCATGGCAAATGAAAAGGACTGGTTTTGTGAGGGGAAGCAGAAAGGGAAATTTGGGCTGGGCATATATGGGGGATAAAGGAGCATGGGATGAAAGGGGAAGGTGGGATAGGGGAAAGGATAGGGGTTATGGGGATATTGTCTAGCATATCTACTGCCTTTGACAGGGACACCCCCAGGGCCTGTAACACATGCGGCCTGTGGGCCCTTCCTTCCTTGCACAATTTAAAATTCTATTCTTTCTCCTTCTTCTAAGCTTGGAACATCACTTTTGGGGTTCTTTTTTACAATAGCAGATTTATGGACAAAAATACCATCTCCAGTGTTGTTTTTCAATAAGAAACCATAATTTTTCTTTACATTATACTATTTTACAGTTCCCAAAACCCTACCTGCGATAACCTTGTCATTTTTCCGAGTTCCTTTGTTCTTGCTTTCACTTTCAGCTTTTCTCACTCTCGCACAAGAGCTGCCACAGCTGGGACCGCTGGGGCCAGGGCCACCAGTGCGTTTCTGTCACAGGGTCTTGACTCCTCGGGATCGTGTGTGAGGCCACGCGGGTCTGGTCAGGCCATGCTGCTGCATGCTGACCCTGCTGGCTGCTCCACCTTCGGCCACCTCTGCACCGTCGCTTGGCGCTGTGCTCGCTTCTCCTCGGGAGTTCCCAGGGACTGCTCCACGCTTTCAGGGATTTAGCATGGCTGCACAGCCACGCCCTGTGAGGTGTTCTGTTCCAGCACGTGTGTGCGGCATTGTACCGCTGGGGCTGCCACCGCTGTTGCTGCTGTCGACTACAGACGTGTCGCTGCTGGGCACTAGAGGGGTTTCCTTCTCGCCGCTCCCATGACACTCCGGCTCTGCTCGGCGTGGCTCACCGTGGTCGCCATAGCGACTGCCATGACTACTGCTGCCTTTCCCGGCACAGGGCTCAGGCTCAGGCTCGGACTATTGCTTGCCACACGGCACGGGGCGGCCATTGCTGGGACGAGCCTCTGCCACTGCCACTCTCACTGCTGCCCTCGCCACTGCCCTCACTGCTCGTGCCTCTGCTCTCGCTGCTCATGCCTTGCATTTTTCATCAGCTATTTCTACTAGCTGTCCTTCTTTATTCATTGTAACAATACCTCGGAGACCCCTAGGAATGCACTCTCACATCCAGCATCTTTGTCGTCGCTCTCTCGCCCGCTATCGCTTGGGAGCCCACTCTGATACAGGGATGGGGTCTGCTCTATGGCTTGTGCTTTTAGGGGGGCTGGGCGCCTCCACCGCAGGCACCTCAGCTGCTGGCACCTCTGTGTTACTGGGACCAAGTATGTGCTTTATGAGAGCATCTTCAATTGCAAAAGATGCTAATATCAATTCTACTACCATTCCATTTCTTGAGTGGATCATTATCAACTCATCGATTTCTTTCCAAAAATTGTCCCCTCTAGTCACAGGAAAACCAACATCAAAAATTAAGTCTCGAGTGACATAAAAAAAACCTGCAGGGTCCCTACCCCCAGGATTTCAGGGTAAGGCACCTCCACAGAGGAGGGCCACACGGATGGCCAGAGGGCTGGAGCACAATTCCTATGAAGAAAGGCTGAGAGAATTGTTGGTGCGAGAGAAAGAGGGAATCATGGAAGATCTTATTGCAAACTTTCAGTATGAAAAATGGGGCTTACAAAAAAGATGGAGGGATGTTTTATATGAAGGCCTGTAGCAATAGGACAAGGGCAAGGATCTTAAATTGAAAGACAACATAAGGACCACATTCTTTACAATGTGATCAAGGACTGGAAGAGTTTGCATGGAGAAATTGTGTATGTTCCACCTCTGGAAGTGTTCAAGGTCAGGTTGCATGGAGGTTTGAGCAATCTCATCCAACAGATGTCTTGGCTCATGGCAGGGTGTCTGGGCTAGATGATCTGTAGAGATCCTTTTCAAACCAAAACACTCCATGATTCTATTATTTCAGGATCAATAAAGTGATGATTACAGTGATACAATAACTCTTTGAATTTTTAGGATGAAACACACAGTAGCTTTGAAAATAATGAAATTTCCCGAAGTGCTCACTTTTGTACAATGTTTTTCAGATTTACCAATAACTAACCTAGATTGAGCATTTTTAGAAATATGTTTGTCACATTTTATTGCAGCTAAAAATGAAGAAAAATAAGATAGTTAAATGCAGGGTAAACAAGAAGAGGACAACTAGATAAAGAAAAAAAGCACTAGCTAGAAAATTATGCTTTGAAATTGCAAGACTGATGATTAACACTCTAACAAATGTAACTCTTATTAGCACATACTAGTCTTGAGCCTGTATATTCTACCATGTAAACAACACACATATTTCTTCTTCCTTAAGTTGGTGTTCTCTCAGATAAAACAATTTTGTTTATAAGTTCTTGAAAAGTAGACCAATTTACAGAAATCAGATACAGAATATAATTGTCATCTAGCATTCCAGGCAGCTTTGCCCATAAACGGGGAAAAAAGAAATAGATAAGAGGGAAACATAAAAGACAAACAATGAGAAAGAAGCGGAATTACAGACTGAGAAGAGGATCTACTGCTATCAGTCCTGCCAGTTCATGAGAAACTGATCTGCAATTCATGAATATGACAAAACACATTTTCCTTACAAAACAACAAAACAAAAAGAAAGGAGATAAATAAACAGAAGAAAAGATGCTCTACCCAGCTGCAGATTGGTGAATAGTATTTCCACTTAGGTAGATCCTTTGTGTATTTACAAAACAAGAGCATGAAGAATGCAGAAATTAGAAAACAAAAAACACATTTTTACAGCTGAAAAAATTAGGTCCACAAAAATGAAGAGACAAATTAAACATTTCAAATATATATAATCCTCTGGTAACGGGGGAATCCTCAAATCCTTACATTTGAGAAGCTGTGAGAAAAAACTGTTTACTTTTTTCTTCTCATTTAGGTTTCTTTCTAGCTGATAAAAGCTGAGATCCTTTTATGTGTTTTATACTATTGTTTCATTGTTTTTCATAACAGTAGAACTCCTGCGATCCTTTATCTTTGACCTTTTTTTGTCTGTTTACTTTAAAGTACCCACATGCCTTCTTTTACTTCTTTGTATTCCCATGTTTTTAAACGCACTGGATGGGAAATTGTTTTTTCTTCTCTCTATTGGAAAAGCAGGAGTGTTGTTTTGCTCCTGGGAGCAAAGAAAGGAGACTCTATGGATCAGACTAAGTGGATTTTTTAAAATCTAGTCAAATAATACATGCTATTGATTACTCATTCAAATGAAAATGTAGTGCTCTTAAACACTACTTCCAACTTTATCAATTTTGGCCTTTAAGACTTTTATTGTTTTAACATTCCTTTTCTTCCATGAAATTCCTGGTTCATTTTAAAATGCACTTGTAGCATTTCTAACCCTAGAAACATTGTGGAGTTTCAGATTAACATAAGGAAGCAGGAGAGTGTCTGATGGAAGAGGTCTTAAATCAGATGGCCACCCCAAGTGACATTGCAGAAAACCTTAATGTAACATATGTATCCATGCGATACAATTTCTGTCGAGGATGACAGCACCACTTTTCCACAGCAAAATGTCTGTGTGTTCTTGGGCATTAACACTTCCATCACAAGTCCTTTTCATCTTCATTATTTCTCAACTGACAATTTCCTTCTCCTTCTTGTATCTGTATGCAGAACAAATAAGGGTAATATCTCAAAAGAATTAGAGTAACAGAATAAAAGTAATGTGCAGGATCGCAATCATGCTGTACATGTCCAAAATGAATGAAAAAGAATTAAGTTCAGATTTATAATCACAAGATATGAGGCTAATGAAAGGCACTAATTGCATCCCTGTAATATGATAAGCATGAAATAATTAAGTATGGATAATGTTTTAAAATATTATTTTAAAAGAGGAGCATAGGTTTCCAGGAAAAGTTCTAGGCAATGGAGAAAAGCCTAAACCTTTAAAATTAACAAAGATATCTGGAATATGAGATTTTCCTTTAGGATTCTGGAATTACACTTTTCGAACCTGCATCTTATATAACTTCATTGTATATAACTTCATAACTGCAAAATTGCAGCTTATATTTAAGTCCAAGAAGAAATAAAAGTCTAAATCCCCTTTTTTGACTGTTCTTTGGAGCACCTTTACTGTGATAATTTTGATGACTTTCATATCACACTATGTCCATTCTTTATGAGCATTTAGTAAACTATTATTTTCTTAAGATTACCTCCAAATGCTGATTTTAATTGTGTATCTTAACTTCCTCTGGCAAAGTAGATTTTCATTTATACAAGTAACATTACAAGAAAATAATCATAAATAAAAAAAAACAAGTGTCCCTGATGGAAATAGAAACACAAAATTAGACAAAGGTTTAGAAAACTAGTCCACCTTAGAATTATAATATTGAGTGTTTACAAATAAAAACAAAAGTATTCAAAGAAATATTGGGGAAATTGTGAAAATCACATTCTAAAGGATTAGCAAATGGAAGAGGAAAATTGGTTTGTTCTTTAACCATTATTGCTCAAATGGGATTGAATCAATTTTACATCAAAGTCCATAACAGATTGTCAGGTTGTTATAAATGAAATGTCAATTAAATTGAATTAATAATTTGCGTGAGCCAAATTATTAATATAAAAACAAACAGAATTTATTTTTGATCAAATTGACAATCTTAATAAGCCACTATAAAGGAAAGCAGGGCCAAGCCTAGGTTCTTGACTCTGGGTGACACATACACAGCTCTGAACACCAGCAGTTCAGAGTGGCAGTGCACACCTTCGAGGTTTCTGAGTCCGGTTTTTATACTGTTTTTCTTGCTCCTGGCTAGGAAATCTTTTGTCCTTTTCATTTTTGATGGTCCTCTGGTCCAGTGATCAGGAGTTCATTTAGATGTTGATATGTTCAAGGATTCTCTTTGTATTCTGGTTGATGTTTTCCAGTAACCCATTGTAGCGTTTCTGGTAAAGGACCGGTTCAGATGATGATTTTTCCGAGAAATCCTTATATGATTAAAATGAAGAGTCTTAAGCAAGAGGTCCACTCATCAGCAGTGTCCAGGGAGTAACAGATCATATCTATTACTCCTTTCAGATGGAAAGGACTCTCTAGCTGGGTAGAATGAACTCATAGTAGGTTGATGAGCCAGATAGATATCGGGCTGAGGTCACTTCTCTTCTGGGCTTGCCTTCACTTCTTATGCTAATTTACACCTTCTTTGAGCAAGGTGCCAGGAAACATGCCAAGGTGTACTTTGAACATAACATATTTAAACATATATACAAATTACAATCTGTTATATTTCACATTCCATATTTCACATTCATGACTTATTCTGATATACAATTTTAATTCCTTATGAATTTTGACTTATCTATAACGAGGTTGTAATAACTTTGTTAGTTGTGCCTGAGCTGCTACCAGTATTATACCTGTATTGTTATTTGTATATCTACTACCTAAACTATTTTTTTCATAAGGTTTTGTCATTCTCAAAACTCAAAAAACCTCCCTTCAAAGATTATCTTCTGAACATACCGATTTCTAGTAACCAGCTAGTGACAGTCTGACATAGAATACTCTGAAGATTTTTATTTGTGCTACCCTGCAAGCATTCTTTATGGTACCATGTCAAGGAGTTCTCCACTTTCAGTGTTTGATTCACACATTAATGCTGCTGGGGTTTCTTACACAAGTATTTCTGAAACTGAACATTTTCTTTAACAGCCCTTCAGGTTTGAACCAAACCTTCCAATGCTTGGTCTCCTTTTATGTGCCGTATTCTTATAAACTGGCAGATAGGAAGGTGAGCAGGAGGCTTTTCAGTCATGCGCTGTCGCCTGCTTATCTTTATATGCTTCATAAAAAGCACGTTCTAAATGGAAGGAAAGGCCTTTTAAAAACTACATATTTTCAAGTTGTTTTACCAATGCTTTATTAGCTTTATTTTACAATCAGAGGATGATGTTCTTCCTCTTCTCTTTTTTTTTTAATCTTGGAAAAGTAAAACTAAAGCTGGTGGGACTTGGGATGGGTATGTGGAAGGGAAGAAACAGCTCCTCTGTTTATGTTTCATTTTTTGTAAAACCACAGAGTCTCACAACCAGCTTGCAGCTGTGTCAGACTTTAGCCAGTCTGCAGAATTACAGTGGGACAGGAAAGGGCTGATGCTGAAAGATGAGCTGCTGTATAGTGCATCCAAGGTGAAAACGTCCCAGGGTGCAAATATAATCTCTGAGCAGGATTAACATTCTTAAATTTTCTGTCAAACACTGAGCAGAAACTGTGTTTATGTAGCTGTCAAAGGAAAAACAGCTTGTCTAGGTGACCAGAAATGGAGACCAGCTAAATGTATTTCAAATCACATGTAGCAATGCATTTCTATGCATGGCCTTATTCTCCACATAGCCCTACCACATGGGCAAAGAACCGTGTTCCTTGGGTCTGATCACAATGAAGCTTGTACAGGAGTGATTTGTTGAACCGATACCTCTGGGTTCATTGAAATCTCACTAAGCAAATGAAAAATATTGCATTAGCATTAATAAGCTTCAGAAACTAAAATCCTATGATTTGCAGAGCATGAGACTGATTTCACAGTAAATTGCCTCATTGCAGTTTTTGAACTGAACAAATGTAATGAGATTAGCAGGACCCTCTCATGGATACTCTTCTTTTCAAAATTTAAATGTGTATGCATTGCCTATAGATATGCTCCTCTCTGTTACTTATCATCAACTAGAAATTCCATTAAATGTGTATTTTTCTTTTCTGATAATGCCTTGAAACTTGTTGGATTCAGCTAAGCATTATGACTCGGAATAGATGACAACTTTGAGTCACAACTTCCCAGAAAAATATTTAAAAATGGACATTTTTATTACTTCTGCACAACAAACATCCAGATTAGAATGTGATTTTTGAATCAAGAAATTATTAAATCTTCTTAAGGAAGTGTTGACATGAAAAAATTCTGTTAAATTATTTCACTGATCAAAGTCTTGAAAGGCAAATTTAGCAGCATTTATTGAATAAAGAAGCAAAGAGATTCAGAAAATACAACAGTAGAAGGGAAAAATTTCTGTTTGTGACTAGGAAAAAATCTTAATGAGAAAGTAAATCACACTCTTCATCAAATAAAAACCTCATTAAGAATTGAAAACTGTCAGCAAAAGAAAACTCTAAGCCAGGTTGCTCATCTTGTGCATGTTGAGTCTTTAGCCCTAAACAGTCCAAAAAAATCTGTGGATACATGCTCTGTATCATTTTGGACTTACCCAGCAGAGGAAGGAAGCCAAGACAGACAGATCTCCACTTCCAACCTCACACTGCACCATATGGCAGAGACACACAGACAGTGCCCGAGAGGAGACAGACAAAAGGGTTGTTTAATTCCAAAAACGCTAATGTATTATGAATGAATGTTATAACAGAAGAGTGGGAAAAACAGCCTGCATTTCCTCTACTGGGCAATCTGGGGATCTCCCATTCCATCTTCTCTGCTGATAAACCAGTTGTAGTAGATTGTTTTGCACCAGCAGAGCATGCAGAGGTCTCCCACTGGAGCAGTAAATCTAACCCAGCATACTTCATAATGGAGGGAACTGCTGAGCCTGACTTTTACACGACCTGTAAATGATATTGGGCTCCTTTATTTCACAGTAGACTAACCATGCTGGATGTCACTTCAGGGTGAAATGGGTGTGCTTGGGTGTATACATATATGGATTTGTGGAGGAACTGCAGTACCACATATTTTGGTAGGAGAAATTTGCTCATAGTAACTCTGATTCTTGAAATAAACAAAAACTAACATTTAATATATCCACATTTTGCTCGATAAAGGATTGGACAAATTATCTTGGTCTATCCTTGAGATAGGTAATGCAGAGCTATTTTGGTGCTGGAAATCTAGTCCCTTTAATACAATATGAGGCATCTGAAAAATATAGATGAGACAGACAGGGATAAGCACAGGACCTATTTTTCTTCTGGAGTGGCAGCTGGAAGCTAAACAGCATGCCTGGTACTAAAATGACACAGGAACCTACCTCCAGGTACCTGAATAACCAACTCCTCTATTTTGGGGGAAAGAAAATGAGAGAAAAAAAAAAAAAAAATCAGTTCAACAAACACAAGTACATAAACTACCACTTATAAAACTTTTGGCTGTGAGCACTAGCACTGATCACACTCCAAATGATTTTTCTGGACCTTTAAAAATAAAGTCATTAAGGATTTAAGTGTCACCAGTACTGACATTATAAAACATCTGTAACCCTCCTTGCTTCAGAGTAAAACCATCCAGTCTGGCCCCTGAAATGCACAACATGTGCATTCATTTGGCTGGGATGTCCATGGCTGTGAGGGAGTAGGGAGGGAGTGTGGCTTGCCCAAATGCCCCTAGGGAGAAGTGAGATGCCAGCAATTTTCCTTCCATCATACTCACATCTCTCTAGACTGCTCATCCAGTTGTCAGCCTCAGCTCCTTCCTCCCCCATTCCCTTCCATCCTTCTCACTGCAGAGGTGTTGTATAGTAAGAATTCTGGTTTCAAGATCCAACAAAAATCTTTCATGGAAAGGATAGACTCTAGCCTGTCATTTGCAATTTTTTCTGAAAGAATTCTCCATATTTCAACAGGTTAGCCTCTTCTGTCCCATGAGATGGTTGGACACCACCTGCATAAGATAACAGATTCTTTCTAACATGCTCATGGGTTATTTACAACCAATTGTGCACAGTGATTAATCACACTTTTTTCCCACATTTCATCACCCATACTTTTTTACCTTGATTTTTCACCTATTTTTATCTGGCCTTCTCGTTCTTCCTTCTGCCTTTATCCTAGTTCAGTCTCCCTTTTTCCCCTCTTTGAAAAAAAGAGAACAGAAGAAAATGTCATTTCATTCTTTAAATGGGTTCTATCCCTCAGAGGTCTAAGGAAGAATATTGTGAAAAGGAAAAACTAGAGGTTGCAGACACCGCAGGCAAGCAGGAGTCACAAGTTTCAGTATAGAGTAGATTTTTCTTTTTGTTTGTTTGTTCGTTTGAATGTATTTGACAAGGACTAGTCAAATATATAGTGAATTAAAGGCTTCAGATTGCTAGGTTCAATGGCAAGGTTGGTATTCTCATTTAGGTAAATGAGCATCCACGGGAACATATAGGTGATTTATGACAATCCCAGGTGAATGATGGCAGAATTCATGCCAAAGATTATTTTTAAAAAAGAAAAGGAAAAGTAAACTTACTCCATTATCAAATCTGAAGCCTATTTTTAATTCATACTACTTCTCAAAAACCCGAGCTATCCAGGAATAACTATGGTGTCATTGCCAAACTTCAGATATATGTATATATGATACTTGTTATCAATGACTATGCAGCCATACATAGATAGAATACAACATTTGAAGGAGATAAATGTGGTTCATCATGTTGGCTTCAATAAGCTATTAAGATATGAAAACATCTTTGACAAACACAACTGATTTGAACACTGTGTTTTGAAGTTTGAAAAACTACTGAAAATTGAAAAAGCTGAAAAACAAAAGACATGATTCTTTTGCCTCTGGTTCATATTCCAAGAAGGTAAAGAAAATATTTCCCAGCTCATCTCTTCTTTTAATCATATGATCAGTTTCAGTCCCTGTTTCATATTAGCATTATGTAAAACTATTCTATTAGGTCTTTGTTGTCTCTCTATGCATATTATGTGTTTTGGATTTCATGTACATTTTACTTAGAATATTAGAATACACAGTGGGTTATAATCTTCTATATTCTACTGTATCTTTATTTAGTCATATACTTATTTATTATCTATAAATTACTATGTGGTGGTAGATTTCTGTCAGTTGAATTTTCACTGAGTCTCCATTAGAGGTAAGATCTTGCTTGTTAGAAACAGCTATAATGAATTACATAAAATTTCCTTTTATGTTCTTCAGTTCTGCTAAGAAGATTTTCTAGTTTGTTGGATAATTAGCTTTTGCCCCTCCTTAGGTACAGGCCTGAGCTCTCAAGGACCCACAAGACAAATGTACCATAGAACGTGCATCCTAAAGGAAAATTATATCAGCTCTCAGCCCTTCCTACTTCAGAGGAGTCAGTTATAAAATTTCAGTGACAGCAACACTGCCAGTTTTTTTTGTTTTAAGAAGGGCAAAATATGTAATGTTTCTTCCTTCTTAATGCTTTCAGATAGGGAAATTTAAAGACCAAAGCTCTGGCAAATGAAATTAAAATTAAAAGGAGAAAGAGACCTGAGTATAGCATCAGGGTTCACTTATTGGTAGATTAATAAGTGCATATTGAGTTTAACTAACATTATTTTCAGTAGCTAAAATCAGGGATCCCTGACTGTTACAAACCCAGGATTTTGTAAGCATTTGAAACCAAGTTTTACTAAACGTAGAGGTAAACAGACTCAATTAAGCAAAAAAAAGAAAAAATCAAAATAAGGAAAGAAAAATGTAATTTTTAATGTTTTGTTTAAAACTTATTTTTAGCCGGAGCTCTCAATATATACAGGACAGTCTATTTCATGCTCCTGTACATCACAGTACAATGCATGTCAATGTCCTAAATGCATGCAAAATGTCCTAAATAAATAACACTGCCATATAAAAATAGTTCTTTGCCAACCAAGACAGGCAGCAAATTTGTGATCTGCATAACACAAGCCTATGTCTGTACCATCTTTATGGAAAGACATAAATGAAAATGGAGTCAAGGGGATATTTTATTTAAATGGTTGATTGCTTTCAGTTTAAGGCTTGTACAAAACAAGTATTTTTTGATGAGATATGGTAAAAATCTCCCAAAAGTTAGTGTTTACTATAGAAGACTGAGTCTTGGGACAGTTAGGAATGTTTATAAACATAGAAGACAGACAGCAAAAATGCTAGGATATTAATTAATTTTAATATCCTAAACCTACTCCTAGAAAATTAATGCAAGGCTATCAGCAGATATCACATTCCCTAGTACGATAAAAAAAAATCCAAAACATATTTCTTTATTAAATAGTGAAGACATAGCAACAAAATATGATACTAGCTTTATTTTTAATGAGATAAACCGTACCAAAGTAATAGGAAACTTTAGTTCATAAGCTGAGTCAGTCAATTCAGTTAAAATTTCAGAAAAACAAGCCTTAAGAAATACTGAAAATTCTCTAGCAAGTTTGCCTAGAATGATGAATTCAAGAATTTGAAACTAAGGAGGATGCAGAAACCTGTTGTGTCCAATATATTAGCTTGGTGCTTGAAGTTCAGAGGGAAAAAAAATCCATTACAAACCAGAACCTTGAGAGGGTTACAGACTTCCTGGGATGACTGAGCAGTTCCTACAGAGATTAAGAGTAAAAATAGAGCATGCAAATATGGAAATAAGAATTTAGCACTTTTCTACATCTTGGCAATTTAGAGATTTAGAAAAGACCAACAGCCTACTGTGGACCTAGATCTTGCAAAGAAAATGAAAATATGACACTAATATTTTCCTTAGCCATAAAGCAAGAAGTAAACAGAAACTGTAAAACCAGTGTACTGCAGACTAAAGACGCAAGACTAAAGCCAAAAATAATAAAGTGCATCCCAATATTAAAACATGATATTAGAGTCAAGTAAGAAAAGAGAGGGTAGAGTCATGGAAAAGCAATATATGTAATGGAAAAAATATCTAGGTTGCTCAGGATAACAAAAGGAAGGGCTGAAAGATCAACATGTGAAACATGTGAAAGCTGTAAATACCCAAACATTACAGAACAGGGGAAACAATTTTAAATGCCACCACGGTGTTTTTGTGAAAGTATGAGTTTATTCTAGACATTGTTGCAGTGACTTGGTTATTTTTCTCGATGTACTTTGTGCCAGAGAAGTAATCCACATGTTACAATAAAGGAGGTCCATATTCATATGATAAAACTGCAAAACTGCAATACTGAAAACCTGGAGTCTATCTTTTCTTACAAGATATTGAGAAGCCAACTAAAAGAAATATTTCCAATTATTTCTGATGATTCTCCACTAGTCTCAATGAATTATTTGTAAGAGCATCAGTCCTTTTGCTGCTATAAAATAAAGGTGTGCAATGTTACAGCATGACTCATGACATACAACAAATCTGTGACCTGGCTAAAGCTTTGGTGCCTACCTAGATCCTGCCTGAGATTTTAAGTAGAATTGGAAAGAAGCACCTCTGTGGTCAGTTTCACTCTAGCACCATAGCAGCTATGCAATGAAATAATTTGTTTCAGAAAGTTTCACAGAAAAAAGTAATACACAAAAACCTTCAAAGAATCTAATAATCTCAAGATCTCTAATGGATAGCCATAATTATAATGACTACAGGGAAAAATGGAAGAATTTCAAGCTGAACAAAAAAGGAAAACACAGCATTGTGCAAAAGAAGGCTAAATAAATAAATAAATAAATAAATAAATAAGACATTCTCTGTGATTTGACCTGCCAGAAAGCAATCTTTCTGCTTTCCAATACGGTCACTACTCCAACTCTGAGCATGTGAGCAAGGCTCAATAGCACAGCACCTGATAAATCAATGCTACTGAGAGCAGTAGTGAACATTAATCTCCAGTCTGCCACCGTGTTCAATTAAGATTATACTTCAGGTAAAAAAAAAAAAAAACAAATCCAAAACCAAGCAATAAAAGACAAACACAAAAGCACTCCATATTATTTATATTATTCATATATCATACATATATTCCTTATTCAACTATCCATATATAGCACATACAAAGAACAATCACTCTCCTTTCAAATCTCTTTGAAAATATTGATCCATCAGATAGGCAGAGGTTCTGTTTCAGTTTTCAAATATTCTGTCATCTTTTCCATGAACTTGTCGGGTTATGATGATTCTTCATTATTATGCTGTTTTGGAAGGGTTTTTTTGAGCATAAACCTTTAAAGAAGAAGGAGAAGAAGAAGAAGAATGAGAAGACAAAGAAGACAGAATTTTAAATTTATTTTTGTATTTCTGTGGCTATATCCTCCTCCTGAAATTTACTTTTTTATTTTAATAAATTGTCAACAACCACCTCAGACTCTGTTCCACTAAGCTAAACAAGTCAAATACTTTTAATTCCACTTTTTTACATGGATAGTCTTCTCCTTTGATTGATCTAGTAAACCACAGGCTGTTTTCAGATAAAAATTTTGTTACTTGAAAAAGGCTAGGGAAGGGGAACCAAGAGTAACTAAAAAAGCTTAGAGAAAAATAGCCTTGCTATCATTTTTCCAGGAAAATTCACATTCATAAAAAGACATAGTGAAAATAAAAGTTCATTGTTGTTTACCCTAGCCATCATTAGTTGGCTGCAGATACTTTCATCTACTAAAAGCAGTGGCTAAAGGCCTGTTTATTTTAACAGAAACAGGATTTCAAAGACCTTTTGGAAAAATCTTGCGGGATAGTTAAGGCAACTGACAAGACTGGACAGTAAAAAAAAAAAAAAAAAAAAAAAAAAAGAAAACAACAGAGCTTTGATCTCCTTGGTTGCACCTAACAAATGTCACACTCTAGGATATCATGAAATACAGACAGATACACAAATTACTGGAATTAACTGGAATTAACACAGGAAATTCAGAGCAGCATGTTCCCTGAGATAATTTGCCCTTCATTGTGCAGTACTTACACTCAGTACTGAGAGATTTAGGTGCCACCACTCAGTTGAAGTGTGCTTTTCCTTTTTTTTCAGAAGTTCTCTACACCATCCTCATGAAACTGCATATGATGTCTTAGTCATTACAGGGAATCTTGATTCTCAACTGCTGTTTGCCTTGGAAGATCTCCCTTTATGAAACATCCGCTAAACCAGATGCCTTCCAGCTTAGACTGAGAGATCAGAAATGAAGTAATAGCTTGAAAATCACAGTATCCTCATGAAACCTGGCAATGCAGACAGCAACAGGAGACTGGAAACAGGGTGAGATCTCAGCTAACCATCTGATATCCAAGCAGATAGTCTGTTATATGCTGCATACAGCAGGTACCAGGCTGAAAAATGCGTTCATGTTAGCAGAAAATGTATAGTAGATGTACTGAAAGGAGCCCAAAGTTTTCTAAGCAGTACAAGTATACCTGCCGTGTGATATAATGGATCAGCTGCAGATAGACTAGAGTACATTTTTGTGTACATCAGTGTTTTTCTTCTTTTTTTTAGCAATGCACCTTGCTACCCAATGAAAAACATGTGCCAAAAAGATCAAAAAGAATAAGAATGATTCAACAATACAAAACCCCAACTTTTAAGGCCACTGTTTTCTCAGAGTAGTGCACTTTTCTAAACTGCATTGTATGAAGACACGTTGGGTGTTGAAAGTGTCTAATACTTATCACACATGCAACAGAAACAAAAAAGATTGACCCAGGTTGCCTTAAACTTAAGACAGACTCTTTATTATTTAAGATTTATAGCAACTCTATTTTGATTCCATGACTCTCAGTGAAATCCTAAATCATGGAACAGTTCACTACCTCTGAGTTTTAATTTCTGAGAGATTCGTGTAGACCTAGCATGAACTAGACTTACCTACTGCAACAAACTTAGACAAGCAGACTGTAAATATTAAAATTAAATTACTGTGGCATAACTGTATGCACAAGCATTTAACTCAGTAATTACACATACACTAAAAATAGATCTTTATTTTCATGATCTCTAGATTCTGACTCTTTGAGCTTCAGTACGAGAGCTAAAAGTGGTTTTGTTTGCTGTATGAGAGCTTTGTCATGTACCTTAATTAATGCATTGCAGAACACAAGTGTAATGACCATCATATTCTTAAAAAGAAACTTCTTGAACGTCTAAATGACAGAAATAATGAATTATCATGTGATTCTGTGAAATAAAAGATGAAATCTCATGAATAGAATAGTGTTGAGAATCACTTTCTATACTTTACTCAGTGATAGGGTGACTTATAAAACATGGACTGGTCTCTAAAGGTAGCAATAAATCAAAAGTGCAATATTAGAAATGTGATTTATTTTTTCCTAAATTTACATCCATCCTGCTCTTTTCAATTCTAAAATATAAGCTAGTTTCAACCAAAATCTGCCCTGGGACCCTGAAGAACTGCAAAAATATTGTATGCTTCACCATTCTGTGCCTATGAATGATTGTCTGCATCTGAAATCCCAACATTCATGGAAGTAAAGATCAGTAAAAAACCCATCTGAATGCACACATCTTCTTGACTACCTAACCTTGAAATTTATGGAACCAAGGGAGTGTACTAACTTTGCAATGTAAGTGTGATGAACAATATGAGCCCCTGTCCTGAATAATAAGAATTTTATTTTGGACAAGGTCCATTGAAACTATTTTTCCTCATGAGTGACCTGTCAGTATAAAACAATTGTTACATACATAATTTTACTGCAGTTGGCATTTTCAAACATTCTTGAGTTTGTAACATCAAAGTAGAAACATTTTCCAGAGCATCATCATTCAGAATATCTTGTTGTCTACTCTCAATTTACATCAAAACTCAAACTCCAATTATTCTTCCCTTTGATTATTACTTCGAATTTTGGCTTCTACTTTGTTATGTGTTATTTCCCATTGTACACTGTACTTAATGAATATAAATGGTGAGTTTTGAATTAGACTGCAACTTAATATTTTGGTTCTTAATATCATGCTGTTATCAGACAATAGGCACTTGGTAACTGAACAAAGTAGAGGGAGTTCATAATCTGTATGAATCTGGACAAAATACAGTGTGATTGTTTAGGGAAAAGAGGGGATATCAAAGATTATATACTGACAGCTGATCATGACTAGGTGGAATAATTAGCTGTGCTTTGCAGCAGGCAAAAACCCATAAAAATCCCAATGAAATAATTAAATTTCAGATTACATATATATGTGAACACATTTTCTTTTTTATTTCATTAGAAAGCACAAATTCATTTAAAGTTGCTAACAACAACAAAAAGTTTAATTCCTAAGTAGTTTCTCTAAGAGTAAGTTCCACACAAAGTGAAACCTATATTACAATATGAATATTTTAAGGACTATAGAAATTCAGAGTACCACTTGGGGGTAAAAAATAGACAAAATTTAATTTCCTGCGGAATGGTAGATTCCTTGCTTTGGTGCAGAGCTGGAATCAGTCATGCTTCTTGACAATTTGCCAGCCTACATAATGTGGAGAAGAATTAAAGAAAACCTAGTTATTTATGGTTTAATTATTTCAGGTTGAGAAAATGTAGTGCTGATTTAGCAAACCGCATTTGAAGTGCTTTGCAAATATTTTCTAATTTGTTTATAAATATGTCTCTCTGTTTCAGGTTTTTATTTATGCCACTCCTTGTTTTGGATAAATGTGTTAAATTAAAATTAGCCACCCCAATAAGACATACAGTAGAAAAAGAGAAGCAGCAAAATGTAAGGGAATTGAATGTAGCACAGAGCACATTCTAATCTTAACAACTATTATGTCAAAACTCAGGTTTGAAGGCTGCAGCACTGCAGGGCAGACTACATCATTAAGGCACATCTGTGGACACGGCAGAGTGAGGCCACTGAAAGCATTCAAAAATAGCTTTTTCCCTAAAAGAAGTGTAACACATATCTTAACTAGCCACAGAAGTCAGGTAGGGATACAGTCACCAACACACACACACACATGAATCTGGGGCCTGAGCAATGCAAAAGCTGCTGCACTTTATAGCTGCTACAAATGCTTCTACCTAATTAGAGCAGACCATTTTTGCATGCATCTCTACACCAAATACCAGGAGGTTTCTAATCTGTCATCTTGAAACACTTAAAGTTTTCATGAATTTGGTCATTCCATGAATTCATGTGCCAGAGCAACTACAGATATGAGATTCAATGTATCCCATGTTAAAAACACAGTGTAAGTCTCAGGTGACTTTCAGATTCTCAGCTTTCAGAATCTCAACTGATTCTTTTAGATCTAAAAATATATCTCCCCAGGAGACCTGTTTTGTTTTACTAAGCAGTGTGTGATATTTCCTACTAAGTATATTAAATTAATAATATTATAAGTCTGAGGAAAAAATTATACAAAAATTATTCCAAGAACAATACAATCCATTTTTTTTCAGAAGTTTACTTTTCATTTTAACTAATTTTAAATTATTTTTGTCTTATTTTTCTTTAAAGTTTGTTTCACTAACCAGGAAGAAAAATAAAATGCAAGATTTCTGTAATAAAGTCCCCACAAAAGATGTAAACTAATTACAGGTTAAAAACGGAAAAAAAGGAATATATTTGCATTCATTTTTAAGCATTTTTCTTTTTCATAATGCAGTTCAGATTTTAATTTACCCTGTAAGTGCCTGCAACCAGGGTAGACAGATTTTTGACCCCCAAGTGACCAGACTGCCATGGAGAAAGCAAAGCTTGCTGGAACTTTCTTTCTGTTTGTTTTTAACTTGAAAGTACTCAAAAAAATATATATAACTAATTCTGGCTGGCTAAAAATTTGCAATTATGTCTCAGGTCTTGATCTGAGCAAACAAGAACTCAGAAAGGAAGAAGTAGACTATAAGGCTTCTGCTTAAAAGTAGCTTCCCAATGATTTTAGATGCCTAGGATACTGCTCAGACCCTGGATGAAATCAATACTGTCTGAAAGCACTTTTACAGTGAGTATTTTGGTGGTTTGGATCACCTTTGCACAATCCTCCACCTCTGGCTGAATGACATATGGGGTGTATGCATGTGTGTATAGGTATTTGCGGGTGTGCTGTACAAATAAATCTATGTGGACGTATATAAATACTGTGTGCATATATGTGCTCCCCACTGAGCCATGGATGCTGCTCCAGGAGCCTACTTGCCCAGCACACAGTCACAGACCTGTTAGTGTTGGAGTCTTTACAGACCTGAGTCTTTACACCTCCTTCTAATGATCTGTGAGGGCCAAGGCAGAAGTCCAGGCACCCGATGCTGAAGCTCAAATGCACATTTGTCAAAAGAAAGAAAAGAAAGACAGACTGAATCTAAAATGCTTCTCTCCACCATCTATACATACTACAATAAGAAGTGCATTATGTCGAGCTTGGCTTCTGAACTTATTTTCAATACTTGATAGCAAGCAATATCACTGGGATTTGTTGGAACGACTGAAAGTGCCTTCTGGGGAATTGAAGACATTAAGCACAGCTATAGCACACTTCATTTCATTTTCTGAGAAGGAATGCATCTTTCTCATGCTTACCACTGACACAACAGTCAGTCTTTATTGCTACTTAGGAAAAAGGCTTCATAAGGATCTCATTGCCACTTGGACACTTCTTTCTATGACTGTCAGAAGGTTCATGATAAACGTGTGACTTCTGAGAGCAAGGTACAGCAAAAGAATTTTCCTAGATATATTAATCAGTATATCTCTATCTAGGTATATTGTAGTCAGTTTAATACACATTTATTGCTGAATATGTTTTGCTATTTATTCTTTTCATTAATTGATGACCTATGAGAATTCAACTTTTTCTATACTTTCTCAATTAATTAACAAATATAGCACACCAATTACTTGTTTGTACAATAAAAAGCAGGTCATAAAAACATGACAAGGAAAATATCATGAGTCTTCAACTATGCCAAGCAGCTGGGTTGAACTGTGTCATAAAACAAACAATTCTATATTACAACTGTTGCATTTTCTCACTCCATTTCTTACTGGAAAGATAGTTCAAAGTCTCATTTTTTTAAAGAACTTAGTTTTAGTTCTAATCTAAACTTACTTGTGCATGGCATACAGCTTTTTTCTTTTTCCTGTATCATTATTTCCTTCTCGCTTAACAAACTCCTTCACAGTTTTTGGTCTAGAAAGTAGAGAGGGAAGTGAAGGTCTCTCACAGAGGGATCAAGAGTGTGTCATTCAGTCTTTGTTTAGTGAGATTATTAAACCAAATTCTGTTAGTCACTATTTGCAGGAAGTTTTGCCCTTTCCCTGAGGAGTCTCTGTACTCCTTTTAATACAAATTTCATTTTCCTGCATGTGGATGATCACAATGTATGTCGGACTCTTCAAGATAATTTTCTTCTAGGACTTTGTATTAATATTTCTTAGTCTCCTGTCAATTCTTCTGATACGTTTAATTATATTTCCTTTCTCTGGACCACATCACACTGATAACTTATAACTTATCTTGATGAACTCAAACTTTTCTTTTTCACTGCTGTTTCCTTTTCATGAACCTTGTATTTTTAGAAGAAAATTCTTTTATCAATCCATAGTAGCAAGGCCTTCTTGTTCTAGAATTTTATACCAATTCCTATTTGCCTCTCTAGTCTTAATTGCTTTTTCTTTGAAAATATATTCCAAGTCTTGCACACTGTAGAGGACAAAGTCATCTACTTGCAGCTGCCTAGACAGCTTCTTCCTTTTGAAAAGTTGCTGCTTCAAGAACTACTTTTAATACCTTAAAACATCGAATTTTTAGTAAAAAATAATTTCTACTAGACTCACTTGCACACTTTCCTGTGTTTGTGTACTTGGAAATCTAAAAATTTGAGGTAAGCTAGCCTACCAGGTAGGCCACTCCATACACTGAGGAGGCACCCATGGGGAGGATCTGAGCTCCTTAATTTCTCCTAGCATTTCCTGTATCTCAGTTTCCACTTCCATACCATTCTTCTCATAGTCATCTTACTCCTGTTACATATTCAACGATAATGTCCCATTTTCTGCTGTAGTTATTTTCATCCCTTCATTACGGATCAGGATGAGCTCGACTTTGCTTAAAAATCCTCTTTCTTAACTTTCTGATCTTCCTGATAAGATTCTTTGATGAAAAATACTTCCAGTTTCCAGTTTTTTGTTAGCA
>JACBWW010000011.1:5749269-5772706 GCA_020086605.1 Lanius collurio | reverse complement strand
TGGGAAGTTGCTGCTGGAGTGGGATGAAGACTACTTGTGGCAGAATCCCAAAAAGCAGCTGCTCTTTACTTCTGCTTAGCTCCTGTCAGTCAGTTCTCATTAGTTGTCTTATTTAATTAACATTTATGCAATTACAGGCCTAAGAGTGCAAGCTTTAGCCAGGCAAGCCTCCTGCTGAGTTTTCAAAGTGACTTTTCCACAAGTTTTTCCTTTTTAGGGTTCAAGATCAAGTACAAGAGGAGCAATAGCCGAGTTTCCTGTCTTTTGTATCTGGATTGATTCCCACACCATCTGCAACAAGCATTCCTAAACAACTTGTTAATTCTCTAGGGTTCCTTAGAGAAGCAACATGATGACTACATTACCAGATCAGTTCCATTTCAAAAAGAGATGAGGGCATTACCTTGCTAAGCCTCAGCAAAATTCCAGTGTCACGCACTACTCCAGAGTTTCACCCAAGTCTTATTTCTAACTCAAGAGTTTAGTCATCAGCAAACACAGCTTGCTTTCATGAGATATAATATTAAGTTTTATATTTATGCAATATCACAGAGATAACCATCAATATTTACTTTATATTAGAAACTTCTTTTGGTCCAGGTTTGACCCTTATTCACTCTATGCAGTCTCCTGCATAATGGAGCAATTTCATGAAAAACTTCCCAGAGACTGGATCTTTGAGCGACGGTGGAAATGACAAGGGAAACACTAAGATTACTTAGAAATGTCAAGCCCAGTGATGTAGCAGCAAGTACTTTCATTTCTTTCAATTTTGTTAACTGCAGTTTTGAATCAGCTTTACACTGAGAAAATAATGGATCTATTTCTGCCTACTGTAATAACTGCAGTTCATGAGGTTTATTCTGGCTGTGAGTGAAGGGTTGCAAAGTCAATAAAAGTTTATAAAATGTTTTGATAGCTGTTAATGTCATAAACTGAGGGGTAAAATTCTGAAAGAGAGAAAAAACAGAGAAAAAAATTATCCAAGAACAAATTATATCTGTCTGTGGATATGACAAAAGGACTGCACTGAAACCATCCTTAGCCAGGAAAAAAGCCATGTAGAAATGTATGAACCCAAACTGATGTGTTGGAAACACAGTTTGTTCAACATCTGCCCTTAATCACTGCCTTTCTAATGGTCTTTGAGGAGGCAGTTTGAAAGGAACAGGTGGACACAAAATCCAACGATCAGGAAGGCAAATAACTGTTTTCTTCCCTCCAGAGACTTCAGCTTTTGATTTTGATCCCTGAACAGATTAGCTCATTATAAAGTTAGCAAAATCCCCTTTCTGATTAATGTGAAGCCTTCCTTCTCTGTTATCTTCCCAGGATTCAGGGGAACAAATTTGGTGATTGAACTCACAGTGATTGAGCTTCACACTTAGATACTAAAAATCACTAAGAAAAGGGGAAAAAAATAAAGAAAAGAAAATCATAGTTCTCCTTGGTTACCAGATATCACTTTCCCCATTTTGTGTTTGTTTTATTTAAAAATATAATAGGAAAACTGTCATCTTTCAAAGAATTGAAAATCAGAAATAACCTTGTTTTCCCTATGAAAGATGTCCTTACAACCAGAAATTAGACTTTAACTGCTAGATTCTTGCATTAAAAAGAGGTCTTTAGGGATCTTTGGCCATAGTTTTCAGTTTTGTAATCAGATTTGATTTTTTTAATTTTAAATTATTATTTCTTATTTTAGCATGTATTTTCTAGATTCTATGAAACAGTAAACAAATACAAATACCTCCACTAAAAACCTGTTTACCATCTGACACACTGTTGCAATGGAGTTGCCATATGAATATTGGTAGTTCACTATGCTTATTTATCCTATTTGAATAAAGACAGTTGCTCCAAAGCTCAAGTATAACTGAGCAATCCAGAGTGACTCTAGATCAGCTCAGTCATACCATTAAACAAACTGCCTTTTGTGGCCTGTGGCAGCAGGTCTGAGGAGCTGAGACTTGGCCTGAGGAATAAGAGGACATCAGAGCACAGAAACAAAGAACACTGTTCACACTGCAGCAGCTGCTGTCCAACCTACATTCATCCATTTCTTGAAAAGTTTTTGCCCTTGCTTTCCTTGCCAGAATACAGCTGCCACTGACTAATGAATGCTGCTCAGAATAGCCACATTTTGCTGTAAATGCTCTGCTTCCCCCATGACTGCTGATGGAGAATGTAATTGAAATACAAGCTCTCTTTAAATAGTTCTGTAATAGCTTAAATTTTAGTTTAATTTGATAAACAGGTCAGGAGATTTATGGAGAATTATATGTCATATATCTACTTTTGTATGAATAGTGCAAAACACTAATACTTTTCCTGATCATAACTGAACAATAATTTCTATGGATTAAAGGAAATGTCCAATTTTTCAATGTGAAAAGTTATCATGGAATATGAAAAATTACTCTTTTTTTTCAAATGTAGTGGGTCTGTAGCACCAACACAAGATGAAATTATTCTAAAATCATATGATCTTGTTAACACTTAGGCAATTTCTCCATGAATTATTTACAACTTGCTGTTACTTAGACATGTTCCTTACTGCCTACATGATTCAGGTTATTTCACCTTCCTTTTGCACTATCATGCACTTCCCACGGTCTTGCCACAGTCCTATTTCTTACCTCATTCAAACATTTATTATGTTTCATTTTAGACAGAATTCATTTCAGGGCATATGACTCAACTCAAGGTTTTAATTATATTTCAGCAGGTAAAGTTTGAGAGTTTTGAGTCAGATGCATCACTTGGTAATTTTTACATCACCCAGTATAATATCACATACTGGTCAATACAGGATTCTTTTTATTGTAGGAATGTATGGCTTATCTCCTCTTCACAGCTATTTAAATCCTGAAATAACAAATATTTAAATAAAGTTATCTGCTTTGTGATAGCTTACTATAGAGTTGAAGGGAGTTCCATTGGCTGATTATTCATCACAGTGAAATAGCACTGATATTTACTGATTATTGAACCTTCCTCAATCTGGATATAAATTATTTCCTTACCTGTTGGAACTATAATATATTTAGTGACTAGTTCATTTGTATTCTGAAACTAAGGTGATTAGGTTTCATATTTCTGAAAGTATGTATTACTGTAAAATGCAAGTACTAGCCAGCCATGAATTGTTCATTTATTACTGTTTTTAAATCATCGTGAAAGATCTTCCACTGAAATTATTTCATGTTTGTTTTTAGCCTCTAAAGCTCAAAATGTATGATCTTCTTTAAATTACTAAATTTCTTACTAAATGCTTTATATTAGTTCTGACTTTTTTATTTTAAACCTATTTTTATTCTGTACACTGCACTCGCAAGTTATGGTGGAGTCAAACGAATTAAGATGAGTGAAAATAAAGAAAAATCATTCTTTCAAAATGACCAGCCACACTCATACCTGACATTTATTTACAGTATTTTCTTCTATATATAAAATTCTATGGATTTTTGTTCCCAACAATGCTTGACAATTTAAATTAATTTTTCATTATATTCTGAAAAAAATAGTTGTGCAAAGTAACCTCCCGAGATCTTTGAGGTTTACATAAATGGAAGCTAAGGTGGTATCTCAGATCGAATGAAACAACATATTGATTCTCCATATGAATTCTGGTCATTGATTCAGCCGTGCACTCACATGATGGCGATGTAGCTAAACACTGATTCATGGATAGGGATCCTCAGACTTATATCCATCTGGCTGAAATGGATATTGTAATGGACAAAATACCACGTGTAAGAAAAAATGTGAAGCAGCAACCGACTGCTCAAACACAGAGGGGATTTAGGCAGTTTTTTGTAACACAGTTCAGATTGTGCTACAAAGGCCATCTGAATCTGAAAAAGAAGTAGACACAGAGCAGAAGGAAACTGTGCACATAGAAAAACTCTTCTTTAGTCTTAGACTTTGTTTTTGTTTGAAAAACAAGAAAGACACTAGCCATTAGCAGGGGATTATTATAATTTTGCAGATAGAGATTCTACCCAAAAGTAGCATTCGTTAAAAAAAAAAGGGACTTTTTTATTTTTGCTCAGGAAAAGTGTCAATGTTTTGGTTTTCTCCATTCTCAAGAACTTCAAAGCACTGCTTTGAAGCAGTCCCATAACAATGGGAACTCCCCTTTCTTTATACCTCTGACGTACAGACATATGTAAGAATGCACAAACACTCACACATCTGTTCATGCTGGTCCATTTATGAATAATTCCAGACAGATTTCAGGTAAGTCAGGAGTACTCGTATTCTAAGCGCTCTTGGGAATGGTAGTACAAATGAGACCCTCTGACGAATCCTGGAATCAGCGATTACAAAAAAATTGGAGGAAGGACTGGAGGCTCTTTGCTTAGCCTGAAGAACGATAAGACAACCAGAAGAGTTATCATGTGGCATTTGTTGGGAAAGGTCTGGAGGCAAAAAATATGGGCATGAAGTCCTTTGTAGGGATGATGGAATATGAGATCCACAGAGATGAGAAGGAAATAATAACAAGTGGATTGGACAGCAAAGTCCACTTGTGAGCCCTATACTGAAGCATGATGGTAAAATTGTCATGGATGATAGCAGTAGGGTCACTTTGGTGTATTGTCACATGCATTTACTGTCACTGAAGGGCCCGTCCAAAAAACACAATAAGGTCTTTCTCTACATCTTTTTATTAGGGAGGACTATCCAGGTGGGTGATGGACAAAGTGCATCTGAAGTTTCATTGTTTTGTGGAGAAATGATCATGTTACCATGAGAATTCCTTGTGGCTTTATAAAAGAGCTAGCCCACATCAGTTGTTCCACAAGAAAAACACAGATTGATCAACCCCAGTCTATGTATGGAAAAAAGATGGGAGCTCTGACAGTAGAATATTATCTGATGGTGTAGCACATTACCTTGTTAAATACCCCTGAATTTTAAGTTGCCCCTTCCTCCATCCTGCCCCCTAGAATCTGCAATTTCACATTGCAATCAAAATAAGGCATGAAAAGAAGAAAAATCTGAGTTTGAACAATATTTTGTCTGTATTATGAGAACATATGGTACCACATTTTTTTCAACCATCATTTTACTGTAAAATTTTTGTCCTAGCAGATGCAGAAGATATGCAGATCTAGAATTTAAAGGAAATGTAATGTAATGTGGTTTCTGTGGTAGAATGACAATAATCCAATTACTTTATAGTCATAAAAAAAATGAAAGATTTTCAAGAATCATAATATGAACATTGAAATTAAATTTATTTCAACATGAAAATGAAATTTGACCAAGCAGAATATATGGAAACATCACTTGAGAATAAAATACATTTGAGTACATCATATAAAAAAAATAGAGACAGTCTGCTATACAGAGGAAGGATAGATCAAATACGTATGGAGGTATTTGGATGTTTAGATGGCACTGATTTCTTTGAACAAATGTTACTCACTCTTCTCTAGGTGTCCAGCAATCAGTCACAATGCCACATCTGGTCTGAAAGTCACTTTTTAAGGTATGCTAATAAAAGCAGATAATGCTGCAGGCTCCTAAAGCTAATTTTTCATTCATAAGTAATGGAATAATTATCACATTTTAGCATCATTTTTTGTTATAAACAGACATTTCAAAAATCACACTGAGGTCATAGATAGGTTTATGCAGTTAGAAGAGGACCTTGGGAGATCACTTATTCCCAGCTCCCATCTTAAAGCACAGTCAATGTTCAATACACACCAGGCTGCTTTGGGCTTTGTCCAACCAGCTCTTGAAAACCTCCTTAAAACTATCTGAGACATCTGTGATGTAGTAAAAGTCCTGTGAGAACTCCTTGGCCATTTCCTTCTGGATTGATTCAGAAAATGATTACCTTAGAGATACTTCAGCAGGAAAGTTCCTCAGGAATTTTCTAAAGGATATAATTGTAACAAAACTACAATTACATTTTTCCAATCTAGGAAATGAGAATAGGTTATCTGGTTCTACTGTCTGTATTTGTTTTTGAAGCAGTATTAAGCTCATTGATGTGGTGGAAGAAACATTCTGTTAGACACTTAGGTTTTTTGGGGGTTTTTTGGTTTGTTTTTTTGTTTTTTTGGGGTTTTTTTTTTAATCTCTAGAGTCTTTAGTGCAGATCCTTTTTGAAATAACAGAAATACTCATAGCTTCTGTTTTAGCAAAGCATGATTCCTGCACTAATATCAACTCATAGTCCACTGGTAAGTATTTTGTTTTGTTGTTGATACAACCATAAGCTAAAGTTTTAGTGAAGCCATTCTTCCTCAAGGAAATGAACAAATATACGACTGTCTGCTTGATCTTTATTCATAAATAGCAGAGAGATGTTTGTTTTGGTCCTACTTGGTTTTGGTGCTCCTAAGAAGTTCTGTGCTACATTGTGAAAATATAGGAAATGATTATATGAAAAGGAATTCATAACACATTTATTCTACAGATAGAATTACTTTCTTACAGTATATTGTCTTCTATTATTTCTTCCTAAAACACATTTCTCCTTGCTTGTGTATGTTAGAATTAGGACCTATGAAAAATTAAAATTGGAAAGAAAATTTTCTTTGTGGCATCTATGGCATCACCTACGAAAGCATGGCAAAGAACAATAATTTAAGTAATTTTTCATCTCCATGGGACTTGAGAATACATCTTCATGTAGAATAAAAGTTTGAATTAGGCTAAGGCCATTATAATATCACTAAATGCTTTCTCATAGTATGATATGTACAAATTTTGATTACCATATTTTTTATTTTTTTAATCATCTTTCAAAATAGAAGATTAACATCATTCTTAGGAAATGAAAGGAAATAATTACTTGTATTAAACAAAACTAATACAAGGTAAGGGTAGAATTTTTTAAAGGGTTTCACTGTTCTATGTGAAAATTCTTGAGATGTGTTTGATTTTAAGACTACTTCCTCACATATCAAAATAATATAATTTTAATTTTTTTTTCTCATGCATGACTCTTAAATCTATTTAATCTACATTAAACGCACTGAGAGCATAAAACTGTAGCCTAATGTTTGCGCTTACAGGAACGCAGCAAGTCATACGTGGAAGATAAGCAAGATCTTGCTCATTTTCAGCCTATGGAGTCATACTTCCTGGGTTTGGGGGGATGTTTTTGTTTATTTTTTTATTGTTAGTGATGAATTTTTTGAAACCTGGGAAATTTTGATTTTGGCTTGAACTCCAGGACAGCATTATAAAATATAGCTGCAGTGTCAAAGGGTCTAAATATAGAGACAGAACTAACAATTTAGGTACTTATTTTTAGTTTTCGGGATCTAATTTGTGTGAAAGAAGGTTACACTGGTAGAAAGAGAATTCCTGTGGTAACAGAATTCTTGTGATCAAGATCTGCAGTTCCCGTGCTTTAGGTACTGACATGGACATTCAACAAACTGCATCAAGAGAACCTATCCTGATACTTTATGCTTGGAACAGAGAAATGGTAATTATATTTTCAGCTCAAGTGGAGCCTCAGAACTGGATATTCTATTCCAGAGTTTCTCAATCCTTTTTACTCCTACATCTTGGTACATGCAGTCACACTTTCCATGACCCTACAGTCAATGCTTTGCAGCAACTCATCTTCAGATTCAGAAGTTATCCAAGATATTTTCTGTGTGTTTTCCAGAGACACAAAAGTAGCACCTATGACCCCAACAAAAACACTGTTCTCTGATTTGGTCATGGGACCAAGCAACTGAGAAGTTGCTGCAAAAAATTGGCAGACTAGATGAGTTAGAGGAAATGCTGAAATACTTCAAGACTTTATCTCTTAAAAAAGCAGAGGGGGAAGTGTGAAGATCAAACAGATGGAGGTTGTCAAAAGCCTTTATTAATGTTTGATTTTATGTATCACACTATATGAGACACTTATATACTCAATCTTTTTACTGCTCCAGATATACATTAGATAGGATCTGTGTTGTCTGGAACGGCTGGTAAAAATAAAACACCTTTTGTAATTGCAAGGAAAGAAGTAGTAAGAGTTATTACACAGGAAAAAGATTTATAATGCTGCCATAGGGCACATTAAAAACAACCAGGAAAACAAATGAACATTAAAGGCCAGAGGATGATGACTTTATTGTTCTTCAAGATCTGCCCTCACCATATGGTATACAATCTCTGATTGGTTTTGCCTTTCCCAATGTTTTATTGTCCCTTCGTGTTACACACATAAAATGTTAGGAAAATTAACCACTGGCATATTCTGATAAGATGGTTTTCAAACGTAAAATGAAAAACTTTTCAGTATTTTTCCTTTGAAAGTAATGCTAGCTTCATTTTTGTGTCCAGGTTAAAAACCTTTATTTGTTTTCTAGGAGCTGCCAAATGGTGTCCAAAATGATACCTGAGTGTATCTTACTACTCAAAAACGTCTGTTATAATGTAATCAGAGCCAAGACTTGCCACTACATCAAAAATTAGGCAGACAAGAGGGGAAAAGGCCTACAGCAAGGGTGACAGCAGCTCTTGTTTTGGCTGCGTACTCCTCATCATCTAATTAAGTCCAGAGCACATGTTGCCAATATTTCCATCCTAGCCCTTCTAGTGCCCACTCATAGCTCATTTACCTTCTTCCAGTAACAGCCAGAGCACTCATGTCACATGTTTGGTCTGAGCATCATGGAGGTGGGGGTTGCTTGAAGTTCCAGGCATTCACCAGTTTTCCTAGGGTGCTCAGTGTCACCTTTTTCAGCCCTTCTCATGGGGCTTCCTCCATCACCAGTAGGACAGAAGAGGTCAACTGATGGCCATTTCCAGCCATCCTTAGCTCACCCTTTTCCTCTGCCTTGTGATAATGATAACTTGTGACAGTAGCAGGCAATGCAGGTGCTACAAGCAGCATCCTGGAGCACCGCCTCTGCTCTGCCTCCCAAAAGCAGAGCAGTGACTAGTGACTAGCTTCCTCTGCATATTCTTTGAGTGTATAAGAAAGAAAGACTAGAAGTTAAGGCTGGCTCATTTTTCTCTCACTCACTGCCTGTGGGAGTATTACACTCTATGAAGCTAAGGTCTGTGAATTTGAAATACATATTCAACCTTCAGTATTATAATGGTTCTTTATGTTCTTCTCAGCATGGGAAAATGTTCATGAAGTGAGAGCTGGAGTGTGATAGCTGTTTTGTGCAATGGCATGGTCTCCTGAAACAGTAAAAAATTTCTCTGTGTAAGAGCAACTGCACCTCTTGAAACAAGCCTATCAGAGGTGAATCCAACGGAAAAAGAAAGCTGTAGAAGGTCTTGAGTCTAAAGACAGAGTAAAAGAAAATGTTGGCTACAAGCAGGTGCTATAGTGCTATGGCAGTTTCTCTGTGGATCTCAAGACATGGAGATTTGAGTTCAGTCTTCTGATGACATCACAAAAGAAGAATAGGAGGTCAAACGCACCCTAAAACCCCTCTTCTCAAAAAAAAGTGACAATATTTCACAGCCTGAGACGTGTAATGCAGACATTGTTTGCTCATCACTGATTGCATGTGTAACAGCACAAACGTAAGATCTTTTATTTCTTTTCATATTATTTGTTAGACTATTTATTTTTGTAGAGCAAGAGGTCATATTTTCTCCTGAATTAATAGAAAATATCATTAATATTATATAATATACTAAGTAATAGATACATAATTAATATTATTAATTAAGAAGGACCAAGATACTGTGCCTTGTCAGATGTCATTTATTATGTAAACAGTGATGTTATTTAATGCTTTCAGTATAAGGGGATCTACCCTTGTCCAGAAATACTGAATTCTGCCATGTTAATTATAATCATTCTTACAGGCTGTAGTGACAGCTTTTAACAAAGGAACAGCAGATCTGCTGTAGATGCATCAGCTGCCAGACTGAGTCAACTGTGAGGCTGCAATGAGCTGATGAGTTCCGCTTCTGTGCATGTGTGTGTAAGTAATCAAAAAAAGAACAGTCAGAAACACTTATAAATAGAAATGGTAGCATTGTTCACAGCTGTAAATTCCTGCTCATGTAGTGACTCAGTTGGTAATTTGTTAGGTGTTTGTAGGTCTTGTCAAATGCCAGCTAGTATAATTGACTGGTATTAGCACTGTTTGCAAAACAGACTTGTAGGGTTATAAAACAGGCTTTATAAAAACAGGTGAGAAACAAAAAAAGCATTAATAGTCTCCTAGACAAGGTTATTATATTAATCTTAAAATATTTATCTTAAACTGCAACAATTCCTGAGCCTCTGCACACTATGTAAATTAAATGTACATTTGATTCAGAAAGAGCTAATTTGCTCTGTATTAGCTATGTATCTCCCTCTGTTAAATTTGTATCTATCACATTCACTTCAGTGTAGGCATCACCTCTTCTGAAGAATGTCATGTTACACAGGACATTTAAGCCACAGCCTTATTTTCACAGAATCTTGTAGTGTAGTGAAGAGAAGGATAAAAAGAGATCAATGTATCTAATGAATTCTTCTCTTACTTCGAGCAAAAGAAGAATCCAGGTAGTGAAGACAAAATCAGGTTACTAAAGATTAATATAAAATAACATAGGTGAGCATATGGAAACAAAAGATCTAAGTATAAACCCCATGAAACTGATAAGATATATCCCCCTAACATATGCACACTTTTCGAGCAGAAGAGTAGGAAAAAAATCCCTGCTCATTACCCAACAGCGACAAAATCCCATACATTTCATGCCCCTTTTGAAATTTGCCTTTTCAAAATTCCCTATCGATTTTCACTGGCTTTCACAGTTGATTACTTCACACCAATGGAATAAGATCTCAGCCTAGATAAAGGGGAAAAGAGGTGTGAATACCTTTAGGTAAGATAACTGTTTGGAAATCAGCTGGCTCTGATGAATTTAATTCTAAAATATTTATCAAAATGGATGAAATAAACACATTCATTAGCAGTTATTTTTGAAAATTTACAGGGACAAGAGGTGATCTAAATGCAGGCTAACTCTAAGAACTGCAAAAAGAAGAGAGCTGGATGATTTCACAAGGATTTTACAGATTTTTCAGCTTCATTGTGGAGCCTGAGTAACCTTGATACAAGTAACTAAACCATTTGCAAGTAGAGAAGAGACTGAAAGATTACAGGATTAATAGCAGCTAATGTGGATTTAAATATAAAAACAGAATTTAAATTTATCAAAATTTAGCAAAAAAATTAAATGTATCAAACCAATACAATTTTATCCTACAGTGGGTGATAAAACTTGTGGATGGAATGAAAACACAGGAACATAGAAATACATTTCCTATCACAAGAATAATTAAAACTGTTAATGGTGTCCTACATGATACTCTAGAACCAGGTTAGGGAGACATGATGTAGACAAAATTCATTACGGGACAATATGGATAAACTCTGCTACAGCTTGGGTGTAAATCTTGTTGGAAACCTGTAATCAGAAGGGTATCTATCAATAAATTCCCACCCATAGTAGAAGAGATCTACTCAAAATCTGTTTTTACTTAAATCTTGTCACTAATTAATTTGATACTGAAGTAAAAACAAGCTTATTGAATGCACAGATGATGGAAAGTCAGGTGAGACTGCAAGAATGTTGAGACATAAAATTAGAATTCAAAATTACTTTGATAAATTACAGAAATTATGACAAAATTAAAAAAAAATTGAAAGGTGAGAAATGCAGTGTGCTGTTGTGCAAGTAGAAGGTGAAAAACAACCTGTTAGAGTCAGTCCTATGGGAAGAAACAAACTATGTAAGCATGAAACAGTTACTCTCAGAGGATCGTTTTTGAAAGATCACACTGTGCACCTGCTACCTAGTACTGTTCTCCGTACACCAAGAAAAAAGGAGAAAATTTAATATCAACTGTGTACACTGAGTATTTTAGGTAAGGTAAGATCTAATTTCGAGTATTTAATGGTTACAGATACACTTCAGAAAAGGATGAGATCCATTCTGTAGGTAAACAATACCAGAAAACAATAGTTACGTAGAAAACAATTCTTCTTTACTATTGTCTCCAGAAGCAACCATTCCTTCCTTGCCTGAGTTTTTCAAAACGTGACTGCAGTAGACCTGGTGGATATTTGACCTCTAGATTAGCTGGCTGTATTAGCATGTGAGGATGGAATTTAGAGGGAAATTACACCAATCTGTGAATTCTTAGGAATCTGCAATGAATAAAATCATCACCCATTTCAAGGAAGATGTTGCTACACTAAGCAATATGCAAAGTCAATTCTTTTCACAGGAGTTTTAAAAGTTTGTAACCTGCAACAGCCTATGTCATGTAATTCAGAAACCATTTCTATTCTTCCATGCATTTTCTTATATCTAGGATTGTAGGATGCTTTCCTGACATAATTCTTGGAAAGGCTGAAATGGCTTTAAATCCCACCTGCCCACTCTTTTACTGCCTAGAACTCTAGGTTAAAGAAGTCCATCAAATTCATGGCTTATTCAAATATTTGAAGACCTTAAGGTGAGTACAGGTCTGGCTTGTGTCACTTGGAGACATAACAACAAGGGTAAACTGCCTCTGGGAAAGGGTTGAGGTACAAGTGATTTCTTGACAGACTGTCTGCAACAGGTCAAATTTTTTAAATCAAAATTGAGACAAATTTTTACTGTTCCTTTGGGGATTTCCCCTTCACATAATGGTTTGTGTTCTTCAAGTATTCTCTTTCTGTAGGAGAAAATAATTATTGAAAACTGAGCTTTTTCAATAATTTCTGATTCACAGTTAAAGAACATCATGTGAAATGAAGTTGCATGAGCAAGTTCTCACATAAGACACTACAGCAGGGAAATTACCTAGAAAGAGCTCAAAAGGATACTGTGGGAAAAGTAGAGTGCTACAGCTAAAATATTTTGGTTTATCAGTTTTTGCTGAATATTGGAAGTTCTATGCAGAATATGCAGACTGTCTCAGCTGCTGTTGCAAAAAAAAAACTGTCAAAGCATCTCTAAAATATCAAGATTATTGGGTATTTTAAAAGCCCCCAGGACTGGAACTGTTTTTGAGTCTTCATGTTAAATTACTATATAATCCAAGTGGCTAGTTATTTGTTGCTACCAGGGGTGTTTTTCTTTTAATATCAGTGCATTTCTTCTACCAGTAAAATACTTTGTAAAAATCAAAGTAATTTTACGTAGCTGGTGCTCTCTTCAGACTCTGCAAAAGGCACATTTTATTGCTTGAAAGAGCACCAGGGGATGTTGTCTTCAGAATCCTCTTAAAAAATGATTTGAACAAAAAGAACTGGCTTAATTTTTTCATCTAGATCAGTTCTCCTAAGATGAGCTCTATAATAATTATGTGTTATATTTAATAATGTTAAATTATTAATATGATAATTTGTGTTAATAATTATAAGTACTGTAAGGATAGGTGGAAGGTAAAAGCTGTCTGAAATATAAAGGATATATGACATTTGTAATGTAAGTACATTTCTTGAGAATATTGTTGAAAAAAAACAAAGAGAAGACGCAGAAAAAGTAATAAACCCCACCTAGATACACAGAGCCTCAGGAAAAAGAGATAACAGAGACAATATCTATGACGAGATCTCCCAGCTCACAGATTGAGGGAACACAACTGAACGAATGACTCGAGGCCTTGGAGAGGTTCCATCGGCTTTTTGTAACTGATAAGAAGAGGTGTGGACAGGGAAAAAGAGTGTCACAGGTCTCTCAGAAAAAAGCAATCATTCTCAGAATCTTTAAGGGGCTTTAAGGCAATGGATGAAACTTAACATAGGATGTTAGGGGATTAAAAACAAAGGTTGGCACAGTTGGCTGAGGTAGACAATAATGTTGAAACGAAATCAGGCGATCATAGATCTATAGAGACAAGAAATCAAGAGCAAAGGAGGCACTTTTGATGTAATAAGTGAAAAAGCCTTCCCCCTTGCTCTTGAAGTCTGATGAATACCCACTGTCTGTCTGAAAGAATAATCAGGACTGTTACTATAATAATGGTCAGGAGTATCTAGTTTGGGTCATTCTTCATAAAAAAATATATTAATCTGCAGCATCTGGTGGGCAACTTCACCTCTTCCAGTAACATCATATTTATTTGCCAATTACTCATAAGAGGGACCTGAAATTACTCTTAAGAGACCACCTGACAAACCAGTGTGAGAAGAAAAGCCTATGAAACAGCCATAGTCAGGGCAGTCTGCCTTTCACAGCAGTTCACGTTGTGGTGGCTCTCTGTATTTGCCCATTCTGGAGTACACTGCCTGTATTTGGGGAGTTTTTCATCTTGCTTATATATTGTTTCTCATCCAAAAACCTCAGTCTAATCTAACAAGTTTGATACTCCCATTCAGTAAGTGAAACAGTAGAAACCAGTTTTATGGAAGCTATAGCTACGTCCTGTCTCAGTGAAGATCTGTAACAGATTATCCTGACCCTCAGTCATCTATTCTAATGACCACCTCATACATATGTTAAACACACTAATGATCTGCTATCCCTATCACTGTGACAGTCTTGGGATTGTCATTAGACCTGTAAAAATTCCAGATCGCTTTTCTTACAATAGACTAATGTAATATTATATCTGAAGAACAAGTCGCTAAACAACTGCTGATGAAGCATCCTTTACAGATCAAAGGATTTTTCTTCACTCTAATACCTGACTTCTATGTGTGAAACTTAAGCAAAGGAAAAAATTTACATACTGTTGAAATTAATGCTTGTCATGATAAACACCATACATTCTATAAAGAGGCATGGAATAAGAAGTACAAGCTGAAAGGGGAAATTTAGGCCAGATATTAGGAAGAAATTTTATTTTCTGAGAGGGTGAGGTACTGGAACATGTTGGCCACAGAAGCTGTGGATGTGCCATTCCTGGAAGTGTTTGAGGCCAAACTGGATAAGGCCTTGAGAAATGTGGTCTGTTGGGAAGTGTCCCTGCCAATGGCAGGGGAGTTGGGACTGGAAAATCTTCAAGGCACCTTCCAACTCTTAACATTCTTTGATTCTATAATTCTTCTTTCTTTTGAGATCTGTATGAAAACAAAAACTGTATCTTTTGGAAAGTGGGGGCGGGGGGGGGGGGGCGGTTAGCCACTACGTACTACTAAAATAACATGGCTGCATATTGATGTCCCTTACATTTTGTTTCGTGGCTAAATAGTTCTTTTACGAGAAACATCTACATCAACAAAGTAAAAGTATAGTCTAGCCATAAAATTCATGCTAAGGGTTTGAAGCTCAAAGCCAACTCTGTGTCACACAATCAGTATGCAGTATTAGGTTAAATAGGCAACTACATTGTCAATCACTCATTGGAATAAGCAACAGGAAAAAGAATCCAAAGATGGATATTTGCTCACCTGTATTTTTCTACTGAGTATGTTCAAACTTCCAAAACCATAGTATCATTCTCTGCTGCTTTATTACAGCTGAAAAATCTCACAGGCATCACAAAATAACATAAACATAACCAAAGGTCACTGAATCGAATACAAATTTCTAAATTGATACCCTAGAGTGAAAAAAGATAAGATTTGCCATCTAAACTCTGTATGTAACAATAGTAACTTGCTTTAGGGATAGAGTTGACATGAGAAATGTCAAAGATTTTTTGTAACTCAGTTAAAAGGCTTTACCCCTTTTAAAGGATTCTTGATGTTGAGCTCATCACAGCTGTCACAGCATACTTTCAATGTCTCTCCAAAAGGACTGATGCTGGGACTGATTATGTTACTTTTGAACAGCTACAGTTGTTTTCACAGACTATGGCCACAGTAGAGGTTGTGGAAATTCCAAAATTCAGCAAAAATTACTGAGTACAAAAATTTATATAAATGCACTTTAATATGTACTTGATAAATAATAATAGTAATAATAAAAGCTTTACATTAGGAACATGCACCATCTTATTTTCCTCCTAGAATTTGGTACTATTTTGCAGCTTATTACTTCCATTTTTTTTCTTCTTTCATAAAAGGCAGAAAAATACTAAACACAGTTACCTTTTTCTGTTTAGTTTAAGCAGGTGGTGTTGATAAAACATATCTTTCTGTTTTCAACTGAGTTAAAAATATCACAAGGGAGGTCAGGTGTGGAGTAATACAGAGATTTGCATAACAGGATTACACAAAAATAAGCAGTCAGTTTTTCTGCCGAAAAAGCATAGGTAAGAAACTCAAGTTTTCTTTCAATATCTGTTACCCTATAATTGAAAGAGCAGGAGTAGAACAGAAAATGAGGGAAAACACATCCTGCCCCTTATGGACCACATATTTTCTTGATGCACTTAAAAGATGTGCTGAAAACTATCACAAAGAACATGGCACAGCAACAGCTGTTAAGAAAGGTACCTAGCTGAACAATTTATAAATGTTGTCTCACAGATTTTTTTGCTATTTCCATTTTTAAAACAACATTGTGAAAATCTAATTCCCCAGATAGAAAACCATGATGTTGTAAACTTTAAGAGGAAAAGTTCAGTATTGCACTCATCCACTGCACAGTCAACCTTACAGCTCTTAGGTGAGTGGTCATTTAAACTGCAGCAACTGGTCCTCTGTTGCTGAAAATTATTCTTTCTAGGCAACTTAGTTTGCAGAAGTAAGCTTGCTACTGAAAACTCTATGGGATGATGGCAAACATATCTCTTTCTAGTACAAATCATGTATTGGACCAGACATAGACAATTATGCAAGATAGCCTCTAGCAAAAAGTGGTAAAACTGGCTAGTAGGCATGAATCAGATGATCTGACAGAGTCCAACCTTTTTTGAGATAAACTGAGGCCTGGCAGAGGGAATTATCAGGTAAAAGTGTGAGGCAATCTGTTTCACAACTATGAAGTGCAGAAGAGTTCAGCTGAGAAACGAAAGGAAATTAAATATTTTGGGCCTCAGTATGTACAGGATGTGCTGGAGGAATTTGTGTCCACATTGCCACCAGTGCTCTCCAGACAGCCCCCATCTGTGACTTCAGCATTGTTGCCATTTGTGGGGGAAATGCTTTGAATACACCAGGAGCACACCCAAAAAACTCCAAGAATATTACCATGTGTCTTCCTGTACACTAAGACATTCATGGACATGCCATGTAAGAAGAGAATTCTTCCAAGTTGTCCTTGGTAACTGTCGTATACCCATGGAGCTTCAGACGTTTGTGTTTTCACAAGAATTGTTAGTGGAACTACCAAATGAAACTGAGAGTAAGGTTCTGAAAAGGTGTCAAATGTGAAGCTCTCCTGAGCACTGGAAAAACACACCAACACTCTCCAGAAAATTAAAACTGCACTGATTGGAAAAGGAAAATGTGTGTGACTTTTGGAGCACGATGTTCGTGGAGTAAAACAGCCAAGTAAAACTAGGCTCATCTTTCCTGATACTGACTAAATATAATAGAGAATAGATTGGAAAATGATCCAGCATTCCATAATTATATAATGCCAAGTCATTAATTTTGCCTTCAGGGTATGTAATATCTCAGTCTTACGCAATACAAGGTCTAACTAGATAATTAATCTACTGGTTCCTTGAACTCTGACAGTCTTTTACACTGCGGAAACATACAAAGTAAAACTCAGACATAACTTGATTAAATAATAGGATAATCAATTCAACAAGTTTTCACTGTTTTATTCAAACAGCATCATTTTCTGAATCCATGGCAAGATTTCTACTTGGCTTTTTGCAGGATGGTCTTTTTTGTTGAGATGGATTTATTCAATACACAAGTACAGTGATGAGGAAAAAGAATCCAAAAGGCACAGTACAGTTTTGTAAATGTTATACCTTAATCCTAAATGCTTTATAGCCGTAAATGTATTAAGGAATGCATCTTGAGAATGGCTTGGCATTTCAGTTGACAATAATAGGGATAAACATGTTTTGAACATCCATAGATATCCCAACCATAGATTGTAATTTGCAGCTGAGTTGACATTGTACTGCTAGTAATACTGGCTGATGTGAAGACAGAGTGAAATTACTTTCTTTCATGCGGTTAGGGCCTACAAATTATTTTAGAACATTCAACTCCTTGTACAGCCTATGCATGTACAGGATATATGAATTTACAACGGCAAACTTTGTTTTACTGGGTGCTGAAAAGAACAATTCTTACACTATATTAATTTTCATTTCAACTTCTGGTCTTCCATCTTCCAAATGACAATATACCAAAACCACAGCAAAACCCCCACAAACTAAAGACCCCAACCCCTCTTTAAATCAGATGTGTTTCATTGATAGGAACGAGAAGCTTCATTCTCTGTTACTCTCTTAGTATTTTCACTACATTTTTCCTTTAAGTTAAGCCAAACTCCAACTAGCTCATTAATCAGGAACACTTAGATAAAGTTTTATTATTAAAAAATATAGTTCCCTTACTATACCTTGAACAGGAGTTCTGATTGCTTGTGACTGACACCAACAATAGAATTCAATTGAAGTTTTAACCTTTTGTATAATTTCATGTGAAAATCTGCTATGCTCAAAATGCCAAATTACTTAGGAAAATAATGGCAGCTATTAGCTAAATAATAATTCTTACAATGATTTTTAAAAATAAAGTAGGTCCAAATAATATATTAATCCAGCCATTTCAGAGAGATTTTTTTCATAATTGCCTATCTGGTCATCAGTGGATGAAGCTGGGAATAAGAAAATCTCAGTCAGGTCCTAGGGACCTGACAGCTATGTTCAGTACATAAAAAACAACTCTCCCAATGCAAATTTAGATTCATTTACAAAATCTGCAGGTACTACAAATTCAATTGTATCTTCCTATTGCCAGTTAAAGCTTAGCACTCCAACAATAATTTACTCATAATCAGACTAGTCGAAGCCAGCTGTGCCTCAGAATAGAAAATACCTTATATTTCTTTAGGAGACTTCTGCTAAAAACATATTTTCATGAGATCAGAACACAAACTGATGCAAATACAATCATGCACACCTTCTCTTGCCATGTCATCATTGCGGCATAAAAAATCATTCTCATCCCAGGATTTACAGGTACTACGTTGTTATATAATATTGTGCAACAATTTAGGAGAAATGGAAAATACATCTAGTATCCCTATAATTGAATGATGACTTGACTCTTTAAAATAACATCCAAGTCAAATAAGAGAAAAGAAATTTGGACTGATTATTGAAATTCATTACTAGCTTAGTTTCATTAAGATACCATACTGTTTGTTTCAAGAAACATGCTCCTTCTTATCTGAAATGTATTTCAACGGATGTTGTCAATTTCTTTTAATAATTTCATCTTGAAAAAATTCTTAGAAAGGGATAAGATAGTAATTGCAATAACTTCTTTGAAATATTGCTCTAAACTTGAAAATTTATTCATGCTTGGCTGATTTTTTTTGGTTTATTAAAAAGGGCAGAACCAAGTTTTCCCAATTTCATTGTTAAGATTGTCTGAAATATGAAAATATTACATAAACCTAGGTAGTTTTACTTCAGTTATGTTTTTAGCATGGAAAGTTCCCGTTGACTTCAGCATAACAAAGGAAGTTGCTGGACCTGGACCATGACAGAGGATCTCAACTTGTTGTAATGAGGGGATCTTTAAAACATGTATAAGACAGCGATGAACTTGGAAGGAAAGATGAAGCAATATTTTTGTAGATGTTCAGAGATGATTTATTCCTCCAGCCGCATGGCTGGAGTTCCCAGGCAGCCCCCATCACAGGACCCTCTCTCTCCCCCAGGCACACAAACCACCTAACCAGGAACAGGTATGGGGCACACATGACATAGGAGCAGGGACAGGGACAGACCCGTACCCTGCAGGGTCCCTCCCCCCAGCATTTCAGGGGAAGGCACCTCCAAAATTCATCCTTTCTTTTTAAATAAAATAACATTGGAAACTACAGCCAACTATCTTCATATGAAGTACACACTTAAATTTAAACATAATCTGAAAGGAATTCAAAATGGCAAATAAATGTTTTCCTTTCTGTCCAAAAATTCAAGCTTCCAAACTCTGTTCCAAGAAGGATCAAACAAAAATTAAATATGGTTTATGTTGAGACAGAACATGCAGACACAACTAGTGTCTAGGTATCCCATATTTTAGATTACTCATCTAACTGTTGACTAGTGGACTTTTCCTTGCATTCCTCCAATGCTAGCTTCATGCTTTACTTCAGGATGAAATTCTTCGTAAAGAAAATGATATATATTTAGTTAGCAGGATGGGAGAATTTTTGCTGCAACCAGCTATTGAAAGATGTAACCTTTGAGCCTAAGCTTGAACAATTTGCTACTGCTAATTTTTTTCATAATATGATCCTTTGGAGGACTAATTATCTGAAAATTCTAGCATTGCATTTAACTCTATTCATGTTACTACTTTTTTTCTGTTTTCTAAAATTTTTACTTGTCATTACTTTGACCAAATCGAAATTGGAGGCCTTGAGAACCTTTGTAAATCTAACACACAGATGTAAATGGCAAAGATGCATTTACAGTTCCTGTGCTAGAAAATATTTGCCTTGATATGCTAATTTCCTTTTCTTTCTCCATCTTTTTAAAGGAAAAGATAAAAAACTCCAACTCTAACAAACCCTCAAGGAAGTTAACCAAAGATTAGGGTAGATACATCATTCCTTGGTACAGACCTGAGAAGCCTCACAAAAGAGACTTTCTGTATCTGAGAAATCTGGAACTGACCAAAAAAAAGTGAAGAGCTCCCACCTACATATGCTTTTGGCTTGTCAGAAGAAGAGATTTAGTCACCAAGAATGAAGCTGGCAGACAGTATCTACTATAGATGGGGCAACCTCTTCCAGAAGTTGATTCCACTGCTTTTCACATTCTTACCCCTCACGGCTCTCTTTTACCCTTCCTCTGTGACAGCAGGAACAGCACTAAAAGGCTGTATTGAAACCCTGAATATTAATTCCCTTGTTCTGTTTCTCCATATCCATAAGCAGGGTTTGGTCCCGGCCCCTTCTCTGACCTCATCTGGCATCAGGGAACATTAAAAAGGTGATGCAGGAAGAATCAGGGGAGGAAAGTGACAGGAAAAGGAGAAGCTTTTTGAATCTTGTGACATGTTAAGATGAAATCCCTGTCATGCAAAACTGTGATGTGGAAGGAGGAAACCTTGTGAGAAAAAAACAGACTTCAGAGACCTTCCAAATTCTTCCTCCAGGCCTCACTTTCCCTACAGAGGGTCTACGTTATATGCCTCCATTGCTGCTGTATTTAACTTCCAGGCTAGCAGCTCCCAGACTAACTACTCAGATCAGTACAGCCAGCTGGGTAACCTCTGCAGCATGGGGAGACTCAGACGTCTTAGGTGCATTCTTCACTGGCACACCCTGCTCAGCCTACAATTAGGTCAGATGTGGACAATCCCTAGGGCCATGAAATGTCCCTACTACATGGGAATATTTGAGGGGGAATGGAAGGAGGACACAGCCTACTTCTAGTCTTTCAATCTTCTTTACTTTTATTGACAGAAAGACCTTTCAGCTCTGAAAAAGAGGCTGGGCTGCAGAAGGTGGATCACATGACGCTATGGTGTATCGATGATACTGTAACACCCAGTAATTTTATTATCAAGTACATTTTGAAGTTTAGATAGTGATTCTAGATAACTACTGGGTGCTATACTGCTTTCAGTTCAGAATTAGATGCTTGTCTCAGGCTGGGAATCACAAACCCAGGGTCTTGCACTTAGCAGACAAAACAAACCTTTGGTCCAACCAAAAGTACTGACAATCAGCTAGTTGGTTGCTTCTCTGCTTGAGTCAAGACTGGATTGGCCACTATGTTCTGCCACCAGTAAGCTCTCCTCTAGTTGCAACTCAGTAGGCATCAAGACATGCCATACTAGAACCTGACAATGAGGTTTGGGGTTTACACTACTTTTGAACACCTAGAGGTGCTTTTCCCGCCAGTCCTAGTAGTTGGGCAAAGTCTGGATTGGCACTGAGTTGTGCTGCCAGGCTGAATCACACTCAGCTGCAACTTACCGATTCTGTCACAGGTGTATGGGCCACCTTCACACAGCCCAGGGAAGGGACATACACTAGTCATCTATATGGTCCAATAAATATGGAAATAAAAACCCCGCTTCAAAAAAAAAAAAAAAAAAAAAAAAGGGACCTCGAGCCGAAAACAAGGTGTTCTGGCTCTGCGAAGAAGTAGCCTCCGGTCTACTCGTGAGACTAAGGGAGGAGTAGCCAACGCAGCCATCCGTCGGCGAGGAGAAACGGAACTTCAGCCAGGTGAAGCTCCTGCTCGCAGGAAGAATCTGGGAAATCTGCGAGAACGCCAAGCGAGAGGTGGCAGCAGCGAGTCGCCGTGCAGGCCGGTGCCGGCGGCCGGCCCGCACCGCTGCCGCCGCGGCTCAGCCGGCGGCAGGTACGGCTGCCGAGCCCGCTGCGGGACCCGTCATGACTCATCCAGCGCGGCGGTGCGGGGCTAGAGGGGCGCGGGGAGGATGGACGGGAGCGCCGTGTCCCGCGGGCGCTGCCGGCCTGGCCGCCCCTGCTGCCCGGGGACACGCGGATCCCTCCCTGCGGGGCAGGTGCTGGGACCGCGGGGTCGGGCAACAAATGACCGGCTGTAGGCGCTGCCCGGGTGCCACGGCCGCGCCTGTGCCTGTCCCCAGTGCCGCGCTGATGCTCAACCCGTTGCGAGCGTGAATTAACAGCGGTTACCCCGGGCAACACCCCCCCCAAATTGGTGGTTTTGTTCAGGTACCAAAACTCCGAGCGGCGAATTGAAAGAAGCCGTGGAGTGGCAACTTTCAGGTGAGTGCCGCAATTGCATTCCACACAAGTTTCTCAACGAAGGGTTAAGCGTGCACAGGAGTAAAACATGACTTCCATATTCTTTACCCTATTTGCTCGCAAGAAGACTTCTGAAAACATGGTAGGATTCCCACCTAGGTTTCCCAAGCATTGGAACAGAGACCCGAGGTAGACACGAGCCGGAGAACGAGCTCTTCTTGCTTCCCTGATGCTGTCACCGTTTTGGCTGGCAGACCTCAAGTTCCCAACCCATGACAGCAGGAGCCGCGGTCACTGCCGAGGGGCTGCTCCCCACCGACGACCCCTGCCTCAGGGTGCGCTCCCACACCTGCACCCTCCGCCCTGCCTCCCCCTTCCCAGGTAAATCAGAACCCCCCCTGACCGCAGGAGTCTGGGGGAACACGCGGGCGAGCCCCTCTGCGGCGAGGCTGGGGGACCCGGCCCGGCCCTACCTCAGCCCCGCCCGGCACATGCGGCGGCGCCTCATCGGTAGCGGGGCCGCCGGCCCCCCTCTCTCCCCCCCAGCGCCGGCTGCTCGGCCGCGGCGGGCGCGCTCCTGCTGGGGAGGGGACGGGCAGGGAGGGGCGGAGGCAAGCGGGAGGGAGGGAGGCAGGGCGGGCGGGAGCGCGGCGGCGGCAGATGCTGCGGCGGCGGCTGTGTCTCCTTCGGCCACATCCCGCGGCCGGTGCGCCCGCCCGGCGCG
>JACBWW010000011.1:5703885-5748971 GCA_020086605.1 Lanius collurio | reverse complement strand
GTTGATCTATATTTAATGGCTGAAAGGAGAGATGCTTTTCTTTCCTTTCCTTTCCCCTTACCTTACTCTTATTCTGTGTAATGTGCTTGCATCGATCGGTCAAATCGTAGCTTCAGCTGAATCAAGTCACCACAGAGGAAGGAGGTGCAGCGGCACAGGCAGTACATGCAATACACAAATTCATCTGGCCAGGGATCTTGAAGAAAAATGAAAAAACCCCGAAGAGCGATAATTTTAGAAATCATGTTAAATTTCCCCTGGAGGGACTGGAAGGACGAATACATGGAAGAATGTAATACAGTATCTTGTGCAGATACATTTTCTTATACTTTGTTGGGGTGTGCTTTGTTTGGATTCAGGGTGTCACCCTATGCATTACAGAAAAAAAAAATCCAAAACTTATAAGAAATATTTAGAGAGGAATTGGCTCCTTTGTTGAACACCCAGATCTTAACTTTATTGGCTGTAGAAACTGATATCTGTGCCCCTTAAAACACATATGTGTTTTTATTGGCAATAACATGGTAAAGTAAAAACTTCACATTGCAGTTTTTATTTTAAGTCTTTATAGGTAGCCTATATGTAAAGTGAAAACAGTGAGTCAGCCTGAGCTCTGCTTTGTAGCAAACCTCTCCATAGAGTACGTCAAGACTTACGTACCTCAAGACCGAGAGAGGACAACCCCGAATTATATGGAGTTTATGTAAGTCTGTTGTGCCTTTTGCAAAATCAAGAGAGGGAAAAAAATCTTTGTCGTTCTGAACTTAATGGTATATTCATCCTGTCTTAAAAAATAAACTGATTATGTAACTCATGTAGGCTGGGTTTATCTTTTTCAGACAGCCCACGTAGTTGGCCAGTGTATAAATGATATGGCACGAAGGGGTTAAGGGCAGGTCTCCAGAGAAAGCTGCTGTATATCCTACTTGTGGGCCTCTGAGACTCAAGTGGCTTTCGGGCTTTTGTTGCCTTTGCACAAGTTATCTGGGGAGGAGCCCCAGCACAAAACCCAAACCACCTAGAAAGACTGTGATATTTAAACAAAACATTATACTATGACCAAATGCCTTTGTAAGACTAATTTCTGAGCCAAGTTGGTGAAGCTGTCTCATTTCGATCTGTGAGTGACCTGATCCTTTGGGAGCCTTGACTGACTATCAGCTGCAAAACTGCAGAGAACTTGCGATCGATCATCGTCATTAGTAAGAAGTTGATTAATAGCTCGGGACTGAATGTGATTATGTTGAATGTCGTAGTTCCAAAACAGGAGATTGCATCTTGATCACGTTGTTCAGAGATGGTTTTTTGCAGTCTGTTATATAAGAGAGGCTTGAAAAAAAAGGAGTCGCGGGCTGTGCTATGTATATGTACCGAGGGAACTACCCCCCAAAGCTGCTGGTAGGAAGCAAAGTATTTATTCCCAAATGACAGTTGCATGACTTTTTGTGGATTGTAAGAAAGATGCTTTTGGGAGAGGACTCCAGCTACAGTGCTCGAATTCTGTTTGTCAGCTGCCTTCATAGATGTTAAAAGCAATAAATAGCTCATCAATGACAAGCCTCTGACTTTTGCTGTGGGGTTTTTTTTTGATAATGATACTAAAATAATTTCATCCTCACATAATGAGCTCTAACAGACAGCTACACTAAATAGAAATAGTAGCAACTAAAAAAAAAGGTGTTTGCATAATTCTGATTTGCATAATTTACCTTTGCTGATGGATGGTATCAATTTAATGGCTATGGTTCAGTGTTGAGTATTTGTTTCTCAAGACACGTGTAAAATCAACTTATGCTACAAAGGAAGTGCTGGAGTAGTTTATTTTAAGCGTTTTGAGAAAAGCATTTTTAGGTAGGGGTGTGGATTGGCATGTAAATGGAGCAGATAACAGAATCAGTGGAACTCATGAGTGTTAAATTTTGCACTAAATTTCAGATGCATTTTCTATTTCATGGTTCAGTGTGATATGATTTTTAGAGCTGATCACTTGTGGAAATTTCAGCATATCTTTGTTAGGATTTCAAGCATATGTTTCTATCCTAGAAGCAACTGTTTTCAGGAGTAGCAGCAAGATAAGGAGAATGCATTATTACAGTACTCTTTACTTAAATAAGGACCTGTGGTCTTGATGCTTATTGATTGTCCTTGTAAGTCACAAAGAGTTTGATATTTGAAGTTACAGCTGAGGCTTGACAAAAATGAAAGTGATCGTTTTTCCTCTTTGAAGGTTTCACTAAGATCTTATTACAGGATGAATCTTGGATGGTTATTTAACTGCACAATATTAAATTTAACAGTAGAATTATTAATAACATACAAGTAAACAATAGACCTTAATAGAAGCAGCATTTTTAAATATGGCAAATTTATTTTTGAAGTGACAGAATCACTCTCAAATTGGACTAAACCATGTTTGCTCTTAAAGAAGAAATTGCTTTTTTCATGACAGAAGCTATTGTACCAGGAAAAACATATTTCTGACCTTTTTTCATGAGGGCATGATGGGAAAAGTAATTTCTTTCATGTAAATAGGAAGTCTGCATGCAGGACAGGTATGTAGTCCTCAGCTCATGCACTGCAGAACCACAGGACCCTTTGGCTTAAATGGCTCCTTGGTAGTGAGGCTCACCTGGAAAGAAATCTGAAGGCAGCATGACACACTGAAACAATTTCTTCTATCCCCTTGGGATGTGCTAACTTTGTGTAGTGAATGGGTAGTAAAAGCAGGTTGCCTGACCAGATTCTCTGGAACTATGCTGGACAAAAGTTAAGGTCAATAGTATTGAAAAGGAAATATGGTATCTGTTTGTATGTAAGCTAGGTGCCATATTATAGATTTTTTTTTTTAATATAAACTGCCAGTTTCATCTACAACTAAGAAACAAAAACATTTCATTTCTAGGAGAGCGAGCATTTAACATTTATTTAAATTGCTCTTGGCATGGTAATTTCTAGTACATCCTACTGACTCTTAATCTGCCCATTCTACTTTATAAAATTCTATTATAGTAATAAGCAATAACTTCAAGACACATAAAGCACGGAACAGAATGTATTATCTTGTCCATTTGGTCACTGCCTATTTTATTGAAGCTTCTGAAAAAAAAAACAAAAAACCACCTAACCTAAACCCCGCCAAGAAACCCCCAAGGTTTCTAATGCAACTTTAAAACTTTGTACTTCTCAGAGCTGCCAAAAGGGTGTCAGCTTTTTAAAATTCATACATAAAATAACCATGTTTGATGTTACATTTTATTTTGGTTTATTGTGTTAATCATAATAATTCTACTATATAATGCATTATTTTCCACTTGTTTTAATTAATTTTAAGAAGCCACAAGTATGTAGAGTTTGACTTGTAGCATTCAAAATCAAGAACATCTAAGACCCAAAGGAGCTTTACATAAAATGTTCTGTTGTGGAAGATTTTGCATTTCCCCTCCTATATTTTTTGATGTTTTTTGCTTCTACTCTTTTTTGTTTTCTTGCCAACTTTACAATTGATTTTTTAATTTCCCAAAAATTTTGCAGTACAGAAACCTTCTTTTTGGTCAAGAAAATTACTTTTGGAAACTGACAGTGTACCTTAAACTTGCCTCCGTAATGTAACATAAACATCTGTTTTCAGCCATGGGTACATTCTCCTGTTCTAATACAGTTCTTACTCAAATAGCCAAAATATCTCTTTAAGGCTGAATTTTTGAAGGGAGCCAAATGAAATAAATAGGTAGTGTAAATATATATTCTGATGGGATTCTTGATTCTTTTAAACCCACTGAATAAGACCCTTATACATTCATTTAGATTAGATTTATATTAGATAGTTTCTTTCAAATTACTAAGTTACTTGGGAAAATAATTAGAAATAAGTTTCAGTCTGGTAGTAGAAAATTGCTGTACCTTTTAGCTCCACTAGGATGACTAAAGTTTGTATCTTCATCCTATAAAAGGATATGCTTTCCATCAGAACCAGCAAGCATTTTGGAAGGATGACTGGCAAGGATGGTCTGAAAGGTAACTCAAGGCTCCAGGCAATGAGTTTCCAAGTATTTTAATTCCTGCGAGAGAGTTCTACAATTTTTGAAGCTGGGTATCTGAAAGGCAAGAAAATATGCACTGGGTGTTGAAAATAGAACATGTGAACCTTTTAGTTTTTCTTTACAGTTTTCCACCAGAATGCTGGAATTCATGCATGTGTGGGTTTCTGATATGCTAGCTGATCTATAGATGGCTTTGGGGGTTTTCTTGCTTGTGGTTTGTTTTTTGTTTTTTTTTTTTTTTTTAATATATACATTATTTTAAATTTATGTGAGCAAAGATTGTACATTCTCTGAAGATGGCATACATGAACCAAATCCTGGCATAGTGTAGACAGGGTTCTTCGAAAGCAGGTTGTTATTGTCCCAGTCAAATTTCCTCATTCAAAAATAATCGTTCTTCTTGCCAGGAGGTTGACTGTTGCTTTACCTGTTTGGCATATGGGAAGGCAAAAGCTTTTTCATGATCCTTTTTTTTCCTTGAAAAATGTCATGACATTAGATATAGATGTTCATGTTCAGTGAAAAGCAGAGTGAGAAGGCAGAAAGTTAGGTCAGAGAATGGTTATCTAAGGAAACAACAGCTTAAGGGTTTTCAGCAATGGAAATGGCTCAGGATTAAACATGTAAGTCTTGCCTGTACAAACCTTGTTGTTGTCTTGTATGCCAGAATTTGTAGATTCAGTTCTTTAAATAAGCAGACACTTGCAGACATTCATCACACCATCACTTTCTCACATTTCTCACGCCAACCAAACTTCAGGACATCTTTTGAACATGCTTAATGGCATCATCTAATCTGTGCATGGTGTGATACCGAAGTAGGTGAGATTCTGTGCAATTGAGAAGTTGATGTCTCATGGAAAGCTGGAGTTAGGGCTGCTGAACAGTGTAGGTACTAAATACAGAGTGGTATATTTAGTGAATTCTTCCAAATCAAAATCTAGGTTAGTCTGTGAGCATTTCGACAAATTTTAACAAAATGATTAGTCATATTTGACACTTTCTGAGTATTTCTGATGAAGCATCTGTATCCTTGATCATCCTAGGAGGGTGACCTGAAGCTTCAGTTCAGTGCCTAACCTCATCTGACTTAGTGTGCTTAGAAATGAAGTGACTAGAACAAAAGAAGTTCTGGGTATTTTAAAAAGTTTGTGTTTTAATGAAGGAGGTTGACAGTAATTGATGAATCGTGGAGTTCTTGCTGCAAATAGTTTTGAAGCCTGAGTTACAAGAATAATGTGATTTTATATGTGGGTTTCCGCTGCAGTGCTGATGTATGTCATCTGATGGTACAGGGCAAAACTTGGAACTCTGATAGTGCATCTCTTTTTTGTAAGTGTCAAAAATAAAGAATGCATTCTCAAAATTTTCATTACATTTAAAGCAACAGGAGACTGTTGGCTTCTGTTTTCTTTACTTCTGACATTCAATTGTGTTTATGTTCCCAACAGATGGATTTTGAGTAACAGGGTTGGAAGTCCTCTCCTGCTTAGGGATCATGAGGTTAATTTCAGATGCCTCTCAGCTATGTCTGTGTGATTTTCAGAAGATAAATTTTGGCCCATTCTGGGGAAAAGAAAAAGGAATTGTAATCTGCCACAGACCTCGAGGATTAACTACTACACATACATCCATTTTACCAATAACTTACAGGATCCTATATTTGAATGCATAGGAGATAGACAACGCCAATTCCTCTTTTTCTGCCATAATAAACATGATAGTCCCTTACAGACTTTATTGGTTCACTAGTATGTATTTTCAGTTGAAAGTGTTTCTGAGAAGCTTGGCATCTTATTGCACTTATTTTTCACTTCTGACTTCTATTGCCTTTACCAAGAATAAGTAAATTATTGCACAGACCCTCAAGAGCCTTGGGGGACTCTGCCTTTAATATCTTCAAAGAAGAATGGACAGGTTGAGCTTAATTAGAAACATGCATGTCTGATTAAAGGGTAAATTTAGAATCACAAGTTTTAAGAACTGGCATTAAAAGCAGAGTCATGATACCAAAAAATCTTTGGTATCATGAAGCCATAGTACATTTGTGAAGCTTAAGGCACTATTCTGACAAGCAATTGTTTGATACTCTCAGGTATATAGGCCTTCCTAATATGTGTCATTACATAGGTTTTTTCAATAAAAAAAAATTCCTAAGCATGCAATTCTGATCAAATTATGGAAGTTTGTTAGCCCCCGAGTGTTTCCACTGGGATCCTGTGCACTTAATTCTCAATGCAGACTCTCATAATGAGCACCCAAAGGATGGCTAATACTCCTCATTTCAGAAAGGAACAAGCATTTCCTTATATTCTGTGTATCTTGCGTAGCGTAGATCTGTTCAGCAAGTACTGTATGTAGAAGAAGTGGAAAGCTATGGTGTAAAATGTAACCTTTACATTTCTTCTTTGCCTTTCTTGAGGCTGAATTTTGATTAGTTGACTTATATGTTCCCTCTCTATGAATACCTTTTAATTAAAAGTAGCCAAGAGTAATCTGCTTATTATTAATTCTTACTTTTCTGTCCCTAGGTCTTGGAGGTACAGTGCATGTATAGGTCTTGCTGTTTTGTTTTGGGCTTTGTGGGTTTTTTTTCAGTCTGTCTGAAGAGATGTGAATTTTTGGTAGTGAGTAATAAATATTTCTTCTATTTCATGTGTATTAGAATAACAATATTTGAACTGAGTAGAGGAGACAACTGTTTTTGTGTGGTAAAAACAAAAATCCAGGTTTTGATCATGTTTTATGGCTTCAATTTAGCTTTGAATGGATAAAACTTTGCCCAGAAACTTTGTAAAGAAATTTAGTTTGATTTCAAGAATAAGATTTATATATTTAATTTTATTTTATGATTTTTTTTTGATGAGCAAATGCAACACTGATATTTGAGGAATATGCTATACCTGACAGGGCCAGCTAAGTGCAACATAAACTTGACCTACTTTTAGGATTTTGGGACATCTTGGATTTTTGAGGCCTGGCATCTCTAACCTCTTGAACATGCTGGTTTTATTTCGTTGGAAAGCTGGCTGAGCAAAGCCACTTCAAAGAACCCAATTTTCCTGCTTGTGTGTGAAGTCCCTGTAACTACTTCCTCAAATGAGAACAGGCCAGTAAGGGGGTGTGTGGTTTCCTCTTCAGTTTTGTTCTGCCCACTGGAGTCCTCAGGCTGGCATTGCTGATGGATCACTCTGCCTGAGACTCTCTCAGCGAGGTCTTCCTTCTAAAAATATCCAGGGAAGAATTGCTTGGCTTTTGATCAGTGGTGATGAAAATATTTCAGGTCTCCAAATGACGGATTGTTGGTGGTCTATTGACAGAACAGACTTGGAGCAACGATGTTTGTCAAGGAGCCAAAGAGTCTGCTGTATAAATTTTTTCTACGTTTTGTGGTTTGTTTTGTTTTGTTTTCATTTGGGCTTTTTTTGTTGTTGTTGTTGTTTTTACTGTACATAGTGTCCAAAGCAAAGAAGGAGATCTGAGATATTGGTTATAGCAGGCCAAAAAAAAGGCTGGATGGGAATTTGGGGACAGGGAGACAGACTGGAAGGCATATGTTGGCAATGAATAGGAGAAATGCTAATTCAATCTTTTAACACAGGTAGTTGATCCAGTCTGATGATTTCTAGCAAATACTTTTAGAAATACATTTTTAGGAGTGTTTTATTTACAAAAGTACATCAGTTCTAACAGAACATCTTGCGCAGATAAGCAAAACAGAGTTTGAACTTGTTTAAGAAATGAATGCATGCATATATTCTACTTTTGTGCTATAAACACATATGGAATTAGTTGCACCTTTGCCAAATGTCAAAATTCCTCTCTTGCATGCATGTTACATAACTTGCATATTAACCTCAAAAGCAATGTAATGTTGTATTCTCCCCCAGGGAAAATCCAATTGTACTCTTGTTGAATTTGGTAACAGAAATCAAATTGATTCCATGGGACACCTGTGTTTTACTGGATGTACCTAAATAAAAATATTTTTTCCTATTTATTCAGCCTTTTTTCACTTGACTCTTCAGTAATTCCACAAGATAAAGTTTGTCATGAAACAGTTGGGCTTTTTCAGTGGCTTTTTGTTTTGTTTTGTGGTTTTTGGTTTGGTTCTTTTGGTTGGTTAGTTAAGCTTTTTTTGTTTGGTGGTGGTTTTTGTTAGATTTTATTTTAAAGACAATTACAGTTATTACCCTGTTCTCATAAAACAGGCAGGATGAGTAAACTCAGCAAAAGTTAATAGTTTTTATACTGTTTGGTGATTATATGAGTTATAGGTGGGGGTAAAAATGGGGAGAAGAGAGAAAGAGAAGGAAAAAAACTAGAATAATAGTTTGTTTAGCTAACTTATTTTACTGACAGATTCTTCCTGACCTGTAGAACAGTGCAGTTCTGGAAGTGTAAGGTTTGTTTACCTGATACTGTAGTATCAAATGTCATCAAATGAAATTGTTCTCTAGGAAGTTGTATAGACCTCCTAAAACAAGTGATTGAGTTTATGGAAATATGCATTCTTGAGAATAAAGCAATTTATTCTTCCCCTTCTGCTGTTTTATTCCACTTTCTCATAAGGTATTGAGCATGCCTTCAGTAAAATACTGTAAGAAACAAGGACTTGATTTTTGAGTGGCTTAATATTCTCATCATAACATTCAAGTATTCATGTTTTTCAAATACTTTTCTAATAAATCTTTACTTAAATGTGGTCTTTTGGTTCCACTTTGGATTTACTAACTACATTTTTGGCAGATGGCCAAAAATAAGGTTTTTTTTTTTTTTTTTGTCAGATGGTTTTGTTTAGGAGTGTCTAATTTGTATATACTATGCAATATATTTGTATTTTTGCTATATTATGCAATATATTTAATACTTTCTTGTTGAGAATGAGTGGTGGGTGTGAAAAAGATGAGTTAACCAGGAGGAGTGGGACAAATGGAAAAGTGACACAGTCTTGAAATGCAGATGTATAGCTGTGCTTCCGAACGAAATGTTGTTTCTAAAACCTAGTGCTGTGAATTACGTTACAAATCTCCAACTCTGTCACATCAACTACAGTAAGTTGCACATTTAAGGGAATAGGATGCAACAATAAAAATATTTTAGCCATCCTCAAACTCCATGGGAGTAGTAGAAGATTTATCACAGTGATATTGCTTCTTTTAGCTGATCCAAAACCAGTCACGTCTCAAGTCATACCATTCCAACATAGAAGGTTCTCGATCCATTATACAGGTGAGCTGAGGTGCTGTCACTACCACTTACTGCCAAGGCTGATTTTTGGCTGAATGGGAACAGCCACTGAAAATCTGTACCACACTTTCACACAGACTTTTCTGCCTTTATGTATATTCCTGCAGCTTGATATAGACCCTGATGGATGTCTGTCTCTCTTATACCATCTACTTAAGCTGGTTGTTCAATAACTATTATGAAATACTGTAGTCTTGTTGTTTTACTGTAAGAAAACTAACAGTTTTGCTTATAAACCAGTAAAGAACTTTCTCTAATCTGACTTTCAGGTGGCTATCAAGCTTTGTAACAACATGATGGGAAATTTACGGAGTTCAGATTCTCTCTCATTTTTATTTTAAAACTTTTATTTGAATAGCAATATCCCACAAATAAATGTGCATTTTAGAAACATGGAGAAGAATGGTTATTTCCGAATGTGTTGTCTGCATCCAAAGCTTGCACTTCTGTCCGTAGTCTCTGAAAGGAAAGGGTTAGAGACTTGTGATTGATTTCACAATGTTTTAAATACAAAGCGTATTTCAAGGCACAGCTATACATCTGCATTTCACAGGAACAGTTGAAGAAAGGAAGGCCAGCACAAAGCTTCTTTTTTGCACATGAATCATTCTAGAGCTCCTTCAAAAAGGTGACTTACCTTGCTGAATGAATTTATAGAACATTGTGTAATATTTCTGATATTTTAATCTTCACATTCTTCATGCATGTGTAGAAGAGAATAAAAAGGAATTTTCAATTTAAGATCTGCATTTATACATCCAAAACTTTTGAAGTTTGAAGAGATGTGCATAGCTTTTAATAGTATCTAAATATGACATTCGGATATTACCCAAAACACAACAGACATATAAAGCAATACTTTCTATCTCTTCAGTATTTATTTCTGTCAGGCAGGGTTCCTCTTTTGAATAGACTTTTTATTTGGTTTTCTTGAAACAGTCATTAATGGGTTAAATAGAATATAAAGGAAATGCTGTGGCCTTGTGAATTCTGTTCTTGCCTTTTCATTTTTTTTTTTATTATTATTATTATTTTAATAAGCTCTTATGATAGTACTTTACAGGTGAAATAATTTTATGGTGCAAAAAGATGTTGTGAAGGGCCCGATGCTGCTACTTTCCATTATGTGCTAGCAGGCTAGCTCACAGTGGAAGCCTCAGGAGTCTCCTTCAGTATCCGTTTGCAGCTGTTGTTTCAAACTTTCTTACCATTCTGCCTACAGGAAACTAAACTTCTCAGTGTTTGGGTGGAAGTGTATTTGCTTCTTATTGATACTGAATTTCAGTAGGCTAATTTTGTTGTGGAACTGAACCTTAGACCTGAATTAGAACAGGACCTTGAAGCTAGTTATAAATATCCGTGTTTCCCCCAGTGAAGTACAGAGTGAGCTCAAGACTGCTGAGTCTATCTGTGACCCTTCACAATAACAAACAGAACCACAGTCTGGACTGTGCCCCAGCACTCTCTGCCTGGGCAGAGTGGTTTGCAACCAATTCCCTCCTGGGGTGCGTTTAGAAAGTTTTGTGCTGTAGCTTCATTAGCTGCACCATGTAGGAGAGACCATATGCAAGAATGCAGATGGAGAAACAGACTGGAATCATCCTAAGCAATCAAACATAGTGGTGGCTCTTTATTTTGTATTACAACAGTGTTTTGACAACCGTACTTAGATCACAGTCCTGTTGAACCTGTGCGGTCCAAAACATACTCACAGATGGTCCTTGTGCTGAAAAGTTCAAAAACCTAGCTAACAAGACTGCTGAAGGGAAAACAAGTCAAGAGAGGCTGAAAATAGGTCAGGAACAAGCATGAAAATAGGATCCTGGTTGCTTATGTACTCTGTCTCCTAGAACATGTAGCCCTTTCCATGTTGCTTAAGCAAAAACCTGTTGTTAGACTGCTCTCCATGCATAGGTGGCATAAAACTTAACTCTTGTTCTACTTCAGCTGATATTCACCAAAATAGGTAACAACATATATTATGTGATGTAAGTGGCTTTTTTCCAAAACAGAAAATGTCATTATTGAGCTTTTTTTTAAGTTTTTAAGAAAATGAAAATAAGTAAAAAGAAAGTAATTTGGAGGGGTATAAACAAGGGAGGAAAAAAGGTAAACTGTACTAGATCCCTTCTCTGTGACAGTTTTAAAGAACAAAACCAGAACTTGCTTTAGCAAGAACAGTGAAGCCCTAGAAAGCATCAGCAAATACCCTGCTGCTGGTCCCTTACTACACCATCACTTCTGTTGTATTAACATACAGTGTATAAGGAATGGTATTAAACTAATTTATAGGCAAAAGTTGCTATTGTTTCATTAAGAACTAAGAGAGGAGTGGACAGACAACTTCTGTTAAGCCTTGCTGTTGTACCAGTAATAAACTTTTCAATCTTTTGTTGTTTTGATCAAAAAGGAGCTGTCTCAGAGCAGGGAGGGACAAATGCTTGAGTCTCCTATATCCATAGGTTTTCTTCTTTAAGTAAAGGTCAAGTTGATGTTGAAGTAATTAAAGATTGTTTCAGCAAAATAATTAGCATAGGTAAGTGTGGATGCAAAAAAGGCTAAAGCAGAGAAATTCTTCAGTTTTCTCTCACAAGTATGTGGGAAGCTCTTCTTTCACATGCAGCCTGAGGAAAACAGACAGGATGTTAAGTAAACTACTTTTCTGTCCTTGCACCTGTTGTTTATCACTATATTGTTTTGGAAACACTAAGGTATGTTTTGAATACGGGTGTCTCACCGTTCAACCTATCACCTTTGCGAGGTGGTGGGTCAGTGGGCCAATCATGAATTTCTCTGCTTTAGCCTTTTTACGTCCACAGGGAAGCCCTAAAATATTTGAACAATTTTTCAACAATTTTTTCTCACTCTCACAAAGCATTAATGCTGGTCTGATGTTTGTCTAAAAATATCTCAGTGCTTTTAAGATGATTTCTCACACATGGTCTTTTCTGACATAGTTTTTCTTGGTATTCATTTTGTAAGGAGAAATAAACAAACAAAAGACAAAAGCAACAAAAAGGAAAGAGAAGGGGAAGGGGCCAAGGTAGTTGAGCATCCCAGGCTTTGGCTCAGTGGATCAGAAGGTAGCCCTAGATTTTTCTTGCCTTTAACTTCACGTGTTTTAAGTAAAGTAAAATACCACGACAAATACAGGCAAGAATGGATGATGTTTTTGGACATATTATAGATTGTGTTTATTGTTCTAGAGTAATTCATAGGTAGCAGTATAATACATTCTCAAAACCATTATTAATGCAGTACTAATTTGAAAAAGAAAATGTGTTAAACCTAACAAATTCCATGAAACTTTAGTTATAGCTTTTGTAGCTGCTGCTCTTTCAGTCAAAATAATAATTAATGAACGTTTGCTGAGCAGAATTAATTCAATTTATTGGAGAAATCTAATTTACTCAACTCTGATCCATTATATACTTGTAGTCAGCCTTGATAGTATGGTCTATTGAAATTCACAGTGAATTTTAGAACATCTGCCTTCTAATTATTCTAAGTATGACTATCCTAAAAACATGCACATAAGGCAATTACTCCTTATGGTTTTATACATTTCCATTCTAGGAGCTGCTCAAAGCATGTCTTTGTTTTTCTTATCCATTGTTCCTAGGTTGTCAGATTACAATCAGCAAGGCTTGTGGAGTTAACAAACCAGTTACACCTCAAAAGTGTAAATACAGTGCGAATGACAATGGTGTTTCCTACAGATATAATCTGAAAAGTCAGTTTGAAACCCATAGTTTCTAGGAGATAAGTGTGTTCATGTGACTATAGCAGAGTACATTACCGCCTTTATTCATGAGAATAGTTAGACTTCGAATCTTTATTTTTTTCCTGCTATCAATGGACTGTTCCCCAGTTCAGCATCTTTCCCTGACATCCCTTAGTCTTCTTTCATAAGCTTTGCTCTAGGCTTTATTCCTGTGTTTTCAGATACTAGCTAGCTTGTTTTGGACACTGCTTTTTCCTGAGTTAGGGCACAGCCTGCTGTTAGTGACAGAAAACCTGAGCTCACTCATCATGACCGTGGTAACATGAAATTCTGTGGCATCTCATTATTGGTCTGTGACTATCGAGCTGTCTCAGGATGGTTCCAGAAGGGCCTTTCCTTTTATTCTGGTGTGCACTCTGTTATAGATGGAAGAATATATCTCATCAAATGCTAGTAAACAACTGATTAGGGCTTCAGAATTATCTTCTAGACAATAGTTTCTTCCAGCAACAGAAAATGACATCTCTCTCCTTCTCATGCATTTCTTCCATATTTGCTCACTGAAGAGTGGAGGAGTTTATAGTGATCCTCTTTATCATGGCATCTGCCCATCATCTGCATTAAAAATTCTACTTAGGTACTAATTGTAGGAGATTTAAAGTCTCTAATAATTATCTTTGAAAGGTCATGGCTATCATGGGAGGTTCCTGAGGACTAGAGGAAAGAGGACATCATCCCTGCCTTCAAGAAGGATGATCTGGAGAACTACAGGCAAGTCAGCCTCACCTCAGTCCTTGGGAAGGTGATGGAGAGAATCCTGGAAACACTTTGCAAACATATAAAGAACAAGAAGGTGACTGGGAGTAGTCATAATTGATTTATGAAGGAGAAGACATACTTTGCCAGTCTGGTGGCCTTCTATGGGGAGATATGATGACCATAGGGGATGAAGAAAGAGCAACATGTGTCCTTTATTTTGACTTTATGGGAGACTTTTGACAGTATCCCATAATCTACTCATACTCAATCTTTTAAAGTATGGATGAAATAAATTAATGTTGACATGGGCTGAAAACTGTCAGGTCTGCTAGGCCCAAGGGTTGTTGTCAGCAGCATTACACCCAGCTGGAGGCCAGGCAGTAACAGTATCCATGAAGGGTTGCTGTTGTGTCCTGTATTGTTGAATATCTTTGTTCCTGATCTCGGTGATGGGACACTGAGCTGCACTCAGCAAGTTTGCAGCTGATGCAAAACTCAGAGGAGTGGCTGCTACACCAGAGGATTGTGCTGCCATTCAGAAACATATTACCAGGTTGGAGAAAAGAGAAGAAGGAAACCTTGTGTAGTTCAGTGAAGGCAAAATGCCAAGTTTTGCACCTGAGTTGGAATAACCTCTTGTGCCGTTATATGCTGGGTCTGTCTGGCTGGAAAGCAGCTTCGCAGAGAAGTATCTGAAGTGGTGGATGGCAGCAGTGTGCTCTCATGGCAGGGAAGATCCAGCAACTTTTTGGGCTGCAGAGGGAAGTGACTCATTCTATGCAGTATTGATGAAGCCATGTCTGGACAACTGTGCACAGTTCTGCTGTATTTCATAATTCACAGCTGTTCTTCAACTTATACTTTGACATTCCTATTGTCTCAAAGAAATTCTGACATTAGTGGATTGTAGTATCAGTTTAACTGTTACTTAATATTGAACAAAGAACAAGGCTTTAAACTGGGAATGGAAGCTGTTTGGAGAAGAATTTTGCGTGCGGGCCTGATGTGTTTCCACTGATGCTTGCTTTTAACAGCAGACAACTGGTTTGTCTGCAAATGGGAATCTGTGTGTGGTTTTCAGGTTGTACATTGAATCTGGTGGTGATCCCAAGGATGTCACTTGCATTAGTTATCATGGCTTGTTTCTTGACAGGCAGATGCAAAGGAAATACTCTAATGCTGCCTGAAGAGTTAGATGTTGCAGGATGTAAAGGAGCTTTGCATGATTTCCAGTACTGCCCAAATGACTGCATTAAGTGTGTCTGTGCAGCACCATTCAGCCTTGTCTGAGACTGCTTCTCTACATTCAAGAGCTAGTCTCCTGAAATTCAGAACTCACAGTAGCTAGAGCTGGGTCCCTGAGGAGCCATCATTAGGATATTTCAAGAGTCTCATCACAATTTTCTCCGAAGCAGATGCTGTATGATTTTTGTCAGCAGCCGGTCTTCATTTCATTTCACCAGTCACTGATACAGCAGTCTAATTCGAATAAAGTGATGTGTGTATCTCAAATTATTCTGATACTGGAACTGGGGAAGAATATGTATAGAATCAGAGAAGATGCATATGATGAGTTGGAAGGGGCCTATCAGGATCATCATGTCCAACTCCTGGCCCTGCACAGGACATTACAAGGATCATACCATGTGCCTGAGAGTGTTTGCCTTATGCTTTTTGAACTCAGACTGGCTTGGTGCTGTGACCAGTTCCCTGGGGAGCCTTTTCCAGTGCTCAACCACCCTCTTTTCTAGGTGAAGAACTTTCTCCTGATATCAAACCTAAATCTCCTCACTCAGTTTCATGCTGTTTCCTCAAATTCTATCACTGGTCATAAGAGTGCAGAGGTTGGTACCTGCCCCTCCTCTTCCCCTCACAGGGAAGTTGTAGATTGCAGTGAGGTCTCCTCACAATCTCCTCTTCTCCAGGCTGAACAGATCAAGTGTCCTCAGCTGCTCCACATGCAGCTTCCTCTCCAGACCCTTCACCATCCTTATGGCTTTCCTTTAGATGGTCTCTAAAAGCTTAATGTCATTTTTATATTGTGGCACCCAAAACTGCCCCCAGCACTGGAGGTGAGGCTGCCCCAGTGCAGAGCAGAGCAGGACAATCCCCTCCCTTGCATGGCTGGTGATGCTGTGCCTGATGCCCCCAGGACAGGGTTGGCCCTCCTGGCTCCCAGGGCACTGCTGACTCAGGTTCAACTTGCCATCAACCAGAATACCCACGTCCTTTTCCACAGCATTGCTCTTCAACCTCTCATCTCCAGTCAGTCTGTCCATACAACCAGGGTTGTCCCATCCCAGGTGCAGAACCCAGCACATTTCCTTGTTGAACTTCATACAGTTGGTGATTACCCAGCCCTCTGATTAGTTGAGGTCTCTCTGCAGGGGTTCTTTGCCATTGAGGGAGTCAACAGCTCGTCCCCAGTTAGTGTCATCAGCATGCTTACTTAGAATTCCTCTGAGTCCTGCGTTCAGGTCTTTAATGAACATGTTGAAGAGAACTGGGCCAAGGATATAAGATGCCTTTCTTATTCTGTTGCTCCTGGGATATCCTGGACACCCTCATCTGTGTGTTCTGTTGATTTTTTTTTTTTTAAATTTGCGTTCTTAAGAAAATCAAGATGAGATGTTTGCAGTGAAAGACCAGTTGTTGGAAAGCTGTGGATTAATGACTTGCAATTTCAAACTATTCTAAAAATAAACACCATACAGTTGGATTTTCTGTGATATAACTCATGATGGGAAATGCCTCTTCAATATTCAGATTGCAGAATGTTTTGTTGGGATTTTTTCTTTAGTAATGAAGCATCTAAAATGAGCTGTTGCTTTCTGCTTTGTTTTGAGAAAGATGTATAAATCTGCTTGAAATGCCCTTTATTTTTAGATATAGGGTGATGATAGCAGAAAGTGAATGCTTCGTTCCTGATCAAATTTGTGTTGGACCTGAAGAGCATGATCTACTAAGGTCTGAATGGGTAGTTTCTCATTATATAGTATAGGAAATTGCATCCTAACACCAACTTGATCAAAAAGTCAGAAGGCAGTTCTGCAATAGAAAGTTCTTTCCCTTCGTATTTTGTATGGGCATGGTTTTGTGGGAAGGTGTCTGGACAAATGATGGCAAATTGGATTATTAATACTGCTTTTATTGAGAGAACATGAACAAACTTTTCCACTTTATAAAAATATATCCATAGGACAGTAGAGGCTTGGATATTATTTTACAGTGTTGCATAGGTGGGTGATATATTATTTTGTTAGCAGTCTTCTGGTTTGGTTAATTGTCTCAGAAATTAAGTAAAACACTCACTTTTATAAAGCCACAGTTACGTCGTGATTCCCTATCTTCTAACAGGGGAGTATTAATTGCAATCTGGTTTTGTAGTTGTTCCTACAAATCCAAAAGTCCTGGGCTGATGGAATGAGATGAGCAATCTAATCACAAAGAATGAGACCAGAATTGACTTTGTGATGTATTAGCTTTGCGTTCTTGCATAAACCTCTTCGTAATAAACTTCTCTGCTTCGAGGCTTGAGTTCTGGGTTGTAAGCTCTTCTAAATTTTATGATAATTATCTGTCTTCTTCGGGACCACAACCTCTAGAGGGTGCCAAAAACTGGGTTTGGTTAAAGAAGCTGTTGTGTCCTGCACTACTAATGTCAGATGTGGAAAAGGGCAGGTCACAGATCATGCCCTGAAAGCTCTTTCTGCTCCCAATAATTCAGGTACCTTTAAAATCCCTCCTTTAAATTTGATTCTGAAGTCTTTCTGTTCTGTGATAATGATCTTTTTTGTAGGCTTTTTGATACTAGGAACTAACTGTATGATTGACAGGATGGGTTTTGGAACTCTTTTTTTAGAAAAACTTAAATAATCTTTGTTTATAATTTCTCCAAATGGGAGTAATACAGTTCTAATGTCACACAGAGCATATACTAAGATAAATACTGTTTATCTGACTAAGGTTTCCTGTACCAGCGGGCTCTAGATGTCTACAAATTGTAGATTTTTCCATGCCTTTGTAACTCTTAATTTTGCCCTTCATCATTGCCAGGTTTTGAAAAGGCCCAGCTAAAATTAAGCACACACTGCCTTTTAAAGGGAAGCAAAACAAAACCAAAACAAACCCAACTCCCACCCCCAAAAGAAAAAAAAAACATCAAAACCCTAAAACAAAGCAGGGAGGAAGGGGAGAAATTCAGTTTTGGAGATAGGTACAGGGTAGAACCTCCAGGAACAGATTCTCTTAGAAGTTACTTCTAATTGACTTCTTGTCATGCAGCTACAATACAAGAGTAACTAGATCAGATTTTTTTTCTAAGAAACACTGTTTTATAGCAGTTAAACATGAACATGACAAAGCCAACTGAACTATGTATCAAGCTGTGTCACTGCAAATCATCTGCATCTAGAGGCAATGAGGACACTATCAGAAGCAATTGTCTGGTAATTGCTCTTGCTGCACCCTGTAAGAGACGTGAAATGTGCTTTGTTTCTTGCCTCTCTCTGTATAGATGTGCCAAAAATACCTGGGTATGTTCATGTTCATTTAGATTGAAATTTTCCTAGGAATTCTTCTCGATGGAAGCCTTGCACACAGCCTCAACAGTTGTAGAGATTATAGACAGTAATGATGTGCCTTTAAACATAAAGTGGTGTATCAAAGTTGCAGCCATCAGCACAGATTAAAAGTTGGGGAAGAATGCTCTCAGGAGTTTTGTAGGGATTTGGAAGCTTCTGCTTTAAGATATGATTGTTTAGGGATTTGTATATGACCTACATCCATTGCCCTCGCTCCCCTATAGTATGGAAAATCTTTGTGTTCTGGTCAACACAATCAAATCCTGTTCGTATTTACTCTCAAAATTCTGTTTACATCAGTGGGACTCTACGTGAGTGAAAGCAGTGGGATTTTCCCCAAATCATATCATCTCCAAAGGAATTTAATAATTGTATGGACTAACAACATTTACAGTTCATGATCAAGATCATTATTTATTCTACAGAAATTGTGCTGCATGTAAATCAATTACATGACCTGCCTAAAAAGGACCTTAAGAACATTGCAGACTTAGGAGCCTGAAAAAACATCTGAAAAAAGGATAGCATATATTCTTAACTGGAGATGCATATTTTGGATAGAGTGGTGAGAAAACATGGTGAAAAGACTAGCTAAAGATAAAGGCTGTCCCAGTAAAATATTGACTTGCTAGAACAGCAAGGCAGATGAGCACAATTTACAAAATCACTTGGTTTTACCAAAAAGTTTTATTTATGAAGCTAGTTATGCAAGTTCAGAGAAAGTCTGATGCCATTTCTAGGAAAGAGCAAAATTTGGGGATTAAGAAAAAGGGAGGAGGGATGAATCTGTCACAAACAAAATCACATGCTGATTATTGGATTAAAAATTAGTTGAACAAACTCAGAAAAAAAAAGGGTTTAAACATCTTTTCCCTTCAGTGCAATCAGCTGAGAGACTGCAGGTGTATTGAAAGGGTCTTTCTGGAATGAATCATGATCTAGAAAGCACACCTGCAGAAGATGATAAAGAATCTCAAGCTGTCTTCCTTTGCCAGATGAAGCAAATTATTGCAGACTGTTAGTACCTCCCAGGAAAGTGGTTTCTGTTGGACTGCTTTTTGATTTTGTAGCAAATAAAACAATGGGAGCTCGAGTTGCTGGCTAATATGAACAAATTGATTTTAGAAATTAATTTAGACTTTTAATGCTGGTTGTAGTTCATCATGGAAATAAAAACTAATTACAGTAGTCTGGATATATTTCTTGAATGCTATATTTATATTTAAAATACATAAATAGTCTGATTGGTAAACTATTCTACTGTGGATGTCAAATCAAATGATAGTGTATTCTGGCCTTGGTAGTGAATTCATTACTGAGCTAATGTACTTCAAAAGTTATTATTTAAATTGTTCTCAGTTGCTCACTAGTGTTTAGTGTGCTGGTTGCATATTCTATCCTTCCCTTTAAAAGAACACTTGAAGGTTGTTTATTTCTACGTAAATCACCACAGGTAATACTACTTTTACATTTTTCACATTATTGCTTCTATTACCACTGGTTCTGGGAGGATTCCAAGAGAACCATGTATTTGTGGGTGGAGTAAACCCGGGTTTAATTTGTTTTCTTTTCACGATGGTGGAATGTAAGCATCTGATCAAATTTAAAATCACGAACAAAATCTCATGTGCAGCTGTAAAGACCTGGTTCTTTCTCCATCTGAAATTCATGAACTATTGAATTTCCATCTTACTGTTGAAATATTCCACAAAACTAGCGCCAGAAGGCAAATCATAGCTTTTGATTGCCTTTTCTCAATGTTTTTAGATTTTTATTTCTACCCACTTCTCAAAAACACAAGGGAGACTTTGGTTTCAATAGGATCCTTGTTAATATACAGTAAAAAAGGTATTGGATGCAGGTTATTGAAGTTTCTCTGTGTTGGTCTTTTGTTTGTCTGTCTGGTTTGAACTTTGTCTTAGAGTAGTAATGGTCATAAATGTCGGTTCCAAATCTTGGCTGTTTAATTTACTGCATAATGAATGTGGGTTCTTTAGAAAGCAAACTGAAAAAGTGCAACTGGTAACAAAATTTGTGGAAGATGAAGTTGGTTTGATCTCTGCAAGAGTTGTTTCCTAAGCTTCAGAGGTGAATTTCTTCATAGGTGTATGATGTCACCAAATATGACTGAGGAATGTGGGAAGACAGAGTCAATTTTTGTGGGGTTCTTTTTGTAATACATGTTTCGCATAACTTTCTAAAACAATTAAAATACTTTGGTGAGGTAGACTTAAAATGATGACATTCTGTTCAGATACAAACCCAAGCACATCTGCATTTTAGCATAGGGGTAGCTCAGCATAGTGTGTTTCTGTTATAGAATCATAGAATCATTCAAGCTGGAAAAGACCTTTAAGATCATTGGGTTCAACCATTAGCCCAGCTCTGTCAAGCCCACCACTAACCCATGTCCCCATCAAACAGCAGTACATTTAGACATCTAAATACCTCCAGGGATGGTGACTCCAACACTTCCCTGTGAAGCCTGTTCTGATGCTTGACAAGCCTTTCTGTGAAGATTTTTTCCTAATATCCAATGTCAACATTGGGCCATTTCCTCTTGTCCTGGTTTTTGTTACTTGGGACAAGTGGTGACCCTCACCTGACTGTGGCCTCCTTTCAGGGAGTTGTAGAGAGTGAAAAGGTCTCCCTTGAGCCTCCTTTTCTCCAGGCTAAACATCTCCAGCTCCCTCAGCTGCTCCTCATAAGACTTGGGCTGCAGACTCTTCACCAGTTCTGTTGCTCCAAGACCGCAATGTCTTTCTTGCAGAGAGGGGCCCAAAACTGAACACAGGATTCAAGGTGTGCCCTCACCAGGCCACAGGGAGACAATCCCTGCCCTGGTCCTGTTGGCCATACTATTGCTGATACAGACAGGATGCCCTTAGCCTTTTGGGCACCTTCTCAGTCATAACTCCAGAACTTGTTCCTAAACCTGACTCTAGGATCAAAAAGGCTTACCGAATGTTGCGGTACTTGGCAATATCTGAATATCCAAGTACTTCAAAAGGTACATGCCACTTGGTTTCTTAACAATAATATAAAGAACTAGACTTATGAGGTTTACGCTTAGCCATGTGTCAACACAAGTTTCCAGGACTCTTGAAGTGTGGTGGTGCTTGGGTTTACAATTTGAGAGTATGCGTGTTTCTCCTGCAGCTGTGACTACTTAACTGACTGGCACTTCTGAAATTTAATTTAGGCTTCTCAGGTGTGCTAATGGAACTTTATTAATTTTAGATGTCTTAACCGTGTTATGAAGAGCAAGAAAGCATTTGTTTATGTTTTAAAGAGGGAAGAAAAAAAAAGGGATTGATATTTCTATCTTGTTCTTCTCCGAATCTTTTACGTAAGAAATGAAGATCTCTTCCTAAGATTGCAGTAAAAACTACAGACAACCTTTATAAAATCCAGCTGACTACTGGGTAGCTTTTTATTTTTACAATGTAGACACATACAAGTTCAGCTTTCAGTCTTGGGTTTTAAGGTTCACTTTTCCAGACCTTGCTTGATTGTATAGTATGCCATTGGTTATTTGTTCTTAAGGATGGATAATTGAGGGTAATTTGTATCAATTTTTACTCTCAGAGTTAGATTTATTAGCAACAGTAAGTAATATTTTTCTCTTTTTCATGCATTTCTGTCATATCAGTCTACTGTTAAAGCCATATATCGTGACATGTATCCCGGTATATATCCTGGCCTTCTCCTCTTGGTAGTGCTGATTAATATGTAGTATTTTGAATATACTTTCTTGTCCATTTCCCAGTATTTGTATCCAGGATGGACTATTTTGCTACTTGCTAAGTGTGAGACTTGTTACTTTTCTGGGCAATTAGTAAAATAGTGGTTAGGAAAGTTTATTGGGAAATTATAATAGCTGTTATGAATACTGGGGAATTTGTCAAACAAGACAATTTTGTAACATGTCATATTTTACTGCTTCCTAAATAAAGGAAACATGTGGGCCCCATGAATGCTTGTGTCCAGCTCATTCCAAGACAACACGCATTAGTCTTTTTAATCCTGGTTTCTCTCAAAATATAATGGCAATTTGTGATTATGTTTTCTCTGAAGAGTGATGACCAGTGTAACCTAGGCATCTTCAAATGGTTTAGAAGTTATTTGTTATATGATGATACATAGTTCAGAACAAGGTAATTTTTGTAAGAGTTTAATGACAAAAAGTGTAACTTTTTTTTTAATCATTTCTAGTTATAAATTGAAATGGATCAGATTATAATGAGACTTCATTCTTTCTTCCCTCAGTTATAGTAGTAACAGATCTTTAGTGAACTTAGGAGTTCAGAAATAGAGTATCTCATAACTAATTGAGAGAGAAATGCACGTGCAAGTAGAAAATTATTCTTGTGCTTATTTTTATACTCAGTGTTTTAACAGCTGCATATTTCAATTATGTGTGGCTAATTAGAAGCCTGGCTTAAAGGCACTGCTGCTCTGGGGTTTTAAAAAATACATTGGGCTATTTATCACAAGAATGAAGTTCTGAGTCTATTTGCACTCTGGACTACTTCTTCCATGTTCCAAACTATGTTTCAGTGCATGACTGCTCCTGATTTGCCTGGAGAGATGAGGCATTGCTTTCAGTTGTATTAGGTTACTCAAGTGGTCTTTGTTCAAAAGATCCTTTTTTTCAGAGGATGCTAACACTGCCCTGTAATCACTTTATTTCGATTGTCAGACTGTTGGCCTCTTAAAATCCAGAGATAATAATTTATTTTTTTTTCTGGTATTAGTATTTGTTTCAGGGAATTTGGAGAAATTATGATAATGGTCTACTGGCTTGAGGCAGAGGTGAAGTCTCAAAGTCTTACATAAATACCACTCTCTACAGTCAACCTTGAGTAGCTACCTGCTAGTCAGAAAGTCAACCTCTTGTTTTTCTGTTGCCTCTTACAGTGTTCTTTGAGGGCTTTGGCTAAAGCATCAAAGCTTCTCTCTTAAGCAGTGAGATAAATCATGAAGTCACTTAAATGGTGTGTAGCTTTCCTTGAGCCTTTCCATTGGGCTTTGTCAGGAGAGGCTTGGGTTTTATGCTGCTGTTGGGCACTGTGTTCCAAATGAATTGAATCATTGGAGAGCTGCAAGGACCAGCTTTGCACCATGATCTGGGTCTAGAACTGTTGCTCCTAAGCAGGGGGTGGAACTGCTGTGTTGAAGATAAGGCTTTCAGAAAGGGGAACTCAAGATGCTTTCTCGATTTATGTAAATCATGCTTGAAAGAGCAATTGCAATGTCAGGTGAAATAAAAGAGCGTTATGTAATGGGTCTTGAAACATCCCCAAGCTGAAGTAATCAGGACAAGATTTAGTCCAGTTTGCTGACAGTTTGCTTTCTGCACCCTTCCTTATGGTAAATCAATTAAATTTCACTCAAATTTTATCAGAAGAGGTAGTGGACTTAATGATTAGCAGCTAATGTGATAATACTGTCTTTACTTCAGAGTGAAATGGTGTGTGTAACAATATGAGCATATGAGTTGTTTTTTTTCCTGAAACAGGTGAAATGACTTCCAGAACACATTAAGCAGAATTTTGTCAGCATTTGGAGATACAGTAGAAAATCCAGCAAGCAGCACATTATACACTATAAAAAGTAATTTGAATTCTGTTCAAGGCTGTTTGAAGAACCCAGTTGTTAGTTCCAAACAAACATGCATTAATATAAGATATTTAGCTATTAGTGGAGTTCAGACTAGTTCAGAAATGCATTTTAGCTTTATTAGGGAAGGAGTGTTGGGTTTTTCTGTGGGGGCTTATTTGGTTTGGTTTTGGTGGTGTAGATTTTTTTTTTTTAGCTTAGTTTAAGAAAAACTGCTTTTGTCCTCAGTACAGTTAATGTGTATGTTCTTGGTGCTCAAACATGCTTAATTCCATATTGGCACGTTCTCTGTGCACTTGAAAAGTGTCATTGCATCTTGTGATTTTTTTATTTTTTAAGACATTTTAAGACCATCTCTTTTTTGAATGGATTAAAAACAGGCGAATAACTCACAAAAAGGGTACAGAAATGCTAAAGTGAAGAACAAAAGAACAAAGCCAGATTCAATCATGATTTGAAATTATATTTGTAGAACTTTATTTTCACGTTTAGAATCCTGCTAATCCAAATGTGCTTTCTCTTGTGCATAGCTAGCCACTGACTTCAACAGGAAAACTTGATAAACATGGACAGAATCAGGTCCACAAGCACTGGCATGCTTTTTTACTAAGTATAAAACACATAAGTAAGCGTTTTCCAGATGTTTCAAATGTTTTCATTGCCATCCTTTGAACCTGGATTTGATGTGGATAATTAAAAGAGTCATTGCTTACTTAGCAAATAGGGAAGAATAAATGTTTTACAGTGTGTTTATTGTGCATGACCAGATGTCACGTTATCACACTGCATTATTTTTCTTTGAGATTAATAGTGCTTTGTCTGTCTCCCAGATGTATGTGACACCTGCTAGCATAATATCTGTCTAGGTCATTGTTACAGAAAGTCTCTCTGCTGTGTGCCTGCTGTAAGGATATATCCTATATAATGACTTTGCTCCTGTTTATGCTGCTCGGTTTTTGTCCTTTATGCATTGATCTGTGGAGCTGCAGGAAAAGTCCTCAGCTCCCTTCTCTCTCTTCTGGCACTGAGAGTGTTTTCAAGACCAGTTGTAGAGTGGATGTGAGAGCCGAAGCTGTTTCCTGGTTTGGCCAAAACCTCCCTGCCAATGCAGACATCAGAATAGAGAGAAACAGATCTGTCTCTTCCACCTACTGGTTCTGTCAGACGAAAAGAGAGGTGCAAATTTCTTTCGCTATCCCTTTATCTTCTTCGTGGTGTTTCTGGCATCCATTTAGCTCATGAATAACTGCACTACTTGTTTCAGATGCTCTTCACAGGGTCTTGCCAGCAGCAGCACTGTGAAATAAGCGTGGTTCATGTGAGGTGTCGTGGCTCCCCACTGGGCTCTCAGTGGCAGCGCTGAGTGATAATAACATGGTCTTTTTGTTTTCACTCTGCTGTGGTTTAACAAGCCCATGTGTAACAGCGGAGATTAATTCAGCTTTCTGTCAGCTGGCTTGGGACAGCATTGCAGCACTTTGCATTAAGAAGTTTAGGTTTACTATTACATCATGTAGTAGGACTTCTTATTCTTACTATTCTTCTTCTTCTTATTATTATTATTATTATTTAATAATTTGAAACAGGAAAGCTACCAGCCTGCCTGACTTGCTTTGGGAGGCTTTGCCCCTTGATAACTAGCAAAGTAAAATATAAATTTAAAACCCTTTTTGTGCCATGTAGTCTAATCAATGTAAGTGTTTTGTCTTATTCCTACCAGAGCAGGGTTTATGGTGGTGGTGCTGGTGGTAATCCCAGATAGAGTAGGGCTTGAGTGAAGGAAAAGCTCCTCTTGCAACTGAGCCACATTTGTTGAATTTAAGCGTTTTTAAGGATGTTTCTCTTTTAAAGCAGTGAGGATATGTGTGCTGTTGCTGGTCCATGGGAAAGGAAAACTTGTTGCTGTCCTTCTCAAGTCCACTACTGAGAATGGGGGTTGCCTTTGTTCTCTCTTTGTAGCAGCATTTGCTTCTTTGCTGTTCTCTGTGTGGGATCCTCAGAACTGCTGCTGGTGGTTTAGAAAAGGTCTTCCTTTTCCAGATTATCACACTCTAAGGTTTCAGCACTTGTTGCATTCATGTCCTGACCTCTTGGCTTTTTCTTGCAGCATATTTCCCTTCTCAGTGGGAGGAAGGGTACGAAAGAAAAAGTCTGAGCAGGATTTTTGAGGATGTCTCCCTGTACAGTGGTTGCCTCATTTTTAGTGTGTTTTTGAAGCACTCTGTGCTTTTTTGGATATTTCAAGATATAATCTGTTTCAGACTCACTAGAGAAGATTTTAATTTTTTATTCCTCATGAACCTCAGGATCTGTTCAACCCTGTTCTTCTCAAGTTCCTCCACTACAGAGGCAAGCAAGTCACATGAAAAGGATTTGTTTTGCACTGTGGCCCGCATTGTAGTGCTAATGCTGCTGTTACAGCACTTTGCTCTTCTGCTCCTGTTGTGGAGTCTCAATCACAGTGTGCTCTCTTAAAATGAACACAGAAAATTCTCCTGCATAGCATGAAGTATGGAAGAAAATGCATAAATCTCCAATTGTGCAGCAATTACTATTCCAAATAAGTTGGAATCTTATTTTCAATCTTGTGACATCTGCTGAATTGTAATGGTCCTGCAATAATTAATTCTGTTTAATTTTAATACCGTGGTCTAATGCAAAGAGTCCAGATTACTTGCCTTTGCAATGAAATTAAGAAGATGGGGTGAAAGATCCATGCGCAGATCCAAGATGGACAGGTCTGCTAACTTTGCCATAAAATTTCTTCAGAATTGCTGCAGAAATGCAGTGTAAGAGTTAGATATTTTCTCTTGCTGATGAAGTTGGCATTTGTATTTTCTATGGTGTAGTTTAGTGGGTTTGTTAATTAGTTTTAATATGTGATAGAGGCTGCTTCTGCTATCTACAAGTAGATAGTGACTAAAGTTGCCAAAAATGAGTTGTCATTGCAGCTGCTTCCACTCTGTGAAGAGATGGAGTGAATTTTTTCAGGCTCAGACGAGTATATCTGTGATGCAGGAACAACACTTGCAGATAGACGCCAACTATTTGTCATTTGCATCCAGTTCAGACACTGTTCAGAAGTCAGTTAAAATTAGTCAAAATTAGTTCCTAAATGTTATATTAAAATGTGTCCTTTCATTTAATGTCATATTTATCTTGAGGTTTGAGGAAGAACATGAAGTTGCACATTTACTACAGAGCTTTAATAGGCTTCTACAGCTAATTTTAGGAAAATAGAAATTACTCCATTTGCTTGTTATTTAGAAGGGTGTAATTTCTCAGGTGTCTAGGTAAAAGAGCCAAGCTATTTTGGTGTGCACAGAGTAAACTCACGTTCAAATGTCAATGTAAATTTTCAAGTATACCTTTAAATAAATTCACTCATTCGCAACCTTCAACCTTTTGTAAATTGAAATGATCTTTACCAGATATTAAGTTGTTATATTTTAGTATGCTTAAGTATCACAAGTGCTGAAAAGGAATAGAAATTTGTATTAGGGGCAAACTTTTGAGATGTAGAGGTGCTGAAATTTTGAGGAAATAGAAAAGTTGAGTTAAATGAAACATTTTGTTTCAATTGCAGAGGCATTGCATTTTATATATTGGATTAATTTCAATGTGGTGAAAAAATCCTATTGAAACATTGTTTTGTTCTGTGCTTCTTTCTTCAGTGTGACATTTCACCAATATCTAGATTTTCCCCCACTCAAAAAACTATATTTGGCTTCAGTGTTTTAGAAAACTCTGGCCAAGGAGAGGCACTGTGCTGCAAATAGCTTCCTATGGTATTTTTGGAAACTGTCTGAGAAGGTGAAGAAAAAGTCTGTAAGGGTGAATATTCATCAAAGCATCAAGCCTATTACATGGTCCATCAATGCAGCCAGGCATCTTTGCTTGCTGACTCCAGCTAAGGCCAGCTCTGTGTTTCTCTGTTTTGCAGGGCTTTTTTGCTGATGTGAGGAGCTTAGGTTTCTGCTGTAGCTGTGAAATATGTCCTTTTCATATGTTCAGCAGAAAGTGTATGAATCCTAACTTGCTAATATTTTTAAGGCTTTGCAAGGGCTGATGTGAAGTACCAGCTCTCTGCTGAGCCTGTTGGCTGGGGTGTATTTCACTTTGAGTGTGAAAGGTGTCCTCATTAGTGATACGGTTTTTTAAGTTGTGTTGGAGTATGTAGATAGTGTAAACAAGATTCTTTCTATTTTTACAGTATTGCAAACAAAATTCACCCAGGTCGGGGCAGGAGAATGGTTTGAGAGCAACCCTGTGGAGAAGGACTTGTGGGTTATGGGGAACAAAAGCTGACATGAGCCAGCCATGTGCACTCACAGCCCAGAAAGCCAAACATGTCCTGGGCTGCATCCAAAGCAGTGTGGGCAGCAGGGCCAGGGAGGGGATTCTGCCCCTCTGCTCTGCTCTGGTGAGACCCCACCTGCAGTGCTGCATCCAGCTGTGGAGTGCTAAAGATAAGAAGGACATGAGCTGTTGGAACAAGTCCAGAGGAGGTGTCACGAAGATGATCAGAGGGTTGGAGAACCTCTCCTATGAACTGACTGAGACTGAGAGAGTTCTTCAGCCTGGAGAAGAGGAGGCTCCAGGGAGATATAGCAGCATTCCAGTACCTAATGAGGGCCTACAAGAAAGCTGGAGTGGGACTTTTTATAAGGTACTGTAGTGACAGTACAAGGGATTATGTCTGTAAATTGAAAGAGGATAGGTTTAGATTAGTTATTAGGAAAAAATTCTTTGCAATGAGGGTGGTGAGGCACTGGAACAGATTGCTAAAAGAAGCTGTGGATGCTCCATCCCTGGAGGTGTTCAAGGCCAGGTTGGATGGAGTTCTGAGCAACATGGTCTAGTGGAAGGTACCCCTGCCCATGGTGAGGAGGCTGGAACTAGATGGTTGTTAACATTCCTTCCAACCCAAACCATTCTATGGAAATAATACTGTGTTTCAGCTGAAAAGAATGTGCCGGTTGCCTTGCTCTCCCACTAAGTTCCAGTAGTATGGGCCCTCTTCAAGATCTGATAAAGTGTATTTTTCTCTGAGCTGGGGACCTTATCCATGAATTACCCATCTGTTGTACTAGATTACTGCCAGGTTTTGGAAGTACTCCGGCTTCTGTGTCCCGCTTTCCACTTCTATGTCCTGTTGCACTGCCAGCAGTGCTCTGGTATGAGATGGAAGCATTTTGCTTGCTGGGGGATCCCAGGTTGTTGCTTATGGTGGACGTGATTTCTGTATGAATCACTGCAATTCTGGGACATCCAAGGCAGGCATAACCTGCTGTGAGCATGCTTCTACCTACACTGAGCCCAGGAGCATTTGCCTACCTGTTTGTGCATGTGGGATGGAAGCAGTGAGGAAAACGTGGAGTTGAATTGAAGTGCATACTCTGACCATGTAGCTCTGAAGTGACAAGAGGTTTTGACATACAGCTCCCTGGACCTTCCCCTCTTAGGAGGCCCCCAGAGAAGCCTGAATGATTTTTATATTAAGAAAGCATCAGGTTTTACCAGGAGGAAAGACACTTCCTTCATTAAAGAAAGCTAAGCGATGGGTGGGAGACCAGAGTATTAGAGGAGGACTGTGAGTAACTTTTGTCCTAGTGTGCCCTGGCAGGGAGAGCCCTTGTGGCTGTTCATAGCTGTTATTCCAGCAAACAGCATAGGCCCATTTGATTTGGGGAACATTTTTCCATTTTACAGTCCTGAAATAAATACTGTTTGTCAGAAGGATTTCAGTATAGTGTAGTAATGCCTGGTAGGTCATTACTAAATGTATGCTAGGAGCCCTGGATTAGCTCAGAAAAGGAGGCTAAATAAGGAACAAAATTTTCAATCTATGGTAAAATTACATATTTAATTTTGTTCCTGTTGGGTGTTTTAGTAGTGTGGTGTGGGTTTCTTTGTTTGGTTGGATGTGGGGTTTTTGTTGTTGTGTTGGGCTTTTTTTAATTATTTTTTTCTTTACTGCATTCTTTCCAGTTTCTTTAATGTTTTGTCTGTCTTTCTTCTGTTTGCAATTGCACATTTATTTTTATGTTGCCACTTTTTAGTAAGTAAAGAGTGTCTGCTGATGATTTTTAGCCTTTTTAGCATTGAACTTCCATTGTTCAAGAGAAGAGGAGAGCTAATGGAGGAGTGACTGTGTTTATACTGCCTAATGATCTCAGGCAATTCAGTTTAATCGTGGGTGTTGCTATTTACTCTGCAAATGTTTTTTAAAAATCTGAAAAACTACATAATACATAATGGAGGGAAAAACTGCATACTGAGATGATCATGTAATGTTCAAATATTTAAATACTAGCATAAAAATACTAAAATATTGTTTGAAATGGCTACTTCAATAACTGGCTTCATCACCTATTATGTGCATTGATTTTAGTCTGTTCCCATTGTGAACTTCAGAAAAATATAATGCTTATTTGTTACGATTTCGATGTCCAGAGGGAACCTGTGAAACACTGTGGTACAGGGGTCATCAAGATTCTTAATTTTTTTTCCTGTGTACTTAACCCTGCTGTGCACTTCTTAAACTGAACTTTACACAGTGCTGACTAAAGGAATATCACAATATAATTGGCAAAAATCATAGTGTAATATTTATTTAAGGGTAATTTTACAGTGAACATAAGTCATGAGGTAAATAGGAATTCCTGTGAATTATTTGTTGTTATATGATCTGTGTAAAAAATGTTTTCTTCTTTCTCTTTAGTAATTAAAAAAAAAAGGAAAAAAACCCTCTTATGTTTCTTTATAGCTTTACAGAACCTTTTATATATGGTTTTAGCTTGTAGTAAAGGATTGTGTCTATTTTAATTTTATTTTGACATTAGTGTTTATATTAAATATATCTTTAATTTTATTGTGGCATTAGTGAGGAGACACAACCTGGCAGCTTTATTTTCCTCCCCTTAAATGAGAGTTAAATGGTAGCACACTAGAAAGCCCTCCTCCCACCTTCAAGGCCCTGCTACCCCTAAACTCACCAAATTAATACTACTGCAATGACCATACAACCTGAACTTTTCTGAAAAATAGTAGATAAACTGTTCTTTATGAGGCAAAGGAGAGGGTAGAGAAGGTCTTACAGGTGAGGATTCTTTTTATTTGGTATAGAGGACAAGCCCCACTATGCATGAAAGACATTTGGCTGAAAATTTTAGAGGTGGTGTTACTTGTTACTGCTTATCTTGTATTGGAGTATTAAATTAAAAGTTTATAGGACTAATGAATTCAGACTATTGCTTCCAATTATATTTTGACAATGTTTGTGTGACCTCCTTTCCTCTGTATGAGTTATGAGCAAAATTATTGGAGATCACCGAGAATGAATAAACTTTAGAACTAAAATACATATAGTTTATTTCTCTAAATTTAAGCCAATAGAAGTGCATGTAGTTTTATGGAAGTGTTTGAATAGAACATGCCATACGTATTTCAGCTCATTTATGTTCCAACACACACACATATAGGGAAAAATAAGGAACTTGGTTTTTCTGCATATCAAGATTGTAGATTGTACATATTTCTTAAAAAGAGAAAGGGGGGGACACCCCACCCCCCCATGCCCATTTTATTTACTTTCTGTAATAAACTATGGTATTTCTTGAGCATGTTGGGCTTTACTTTGCATATTATTCATTCTGTCACTGTGCCTAGGGCTTTACTAAAGCTAATGAATAAATGCATCATTTATAGCTGCACAAGAAACCAGTTCAGCTGGAAGGCTGATTCTGAATTATATCAAGAAATGCTTGGAAGAGAATCAAGCAAGGCAAAATACATACATAGATAGGAACTGTAAATTTGCAGATAGTGATAAAACTTTTAATATAAAGCTGCTGCTTCTTCCAGTATAATGCACTGTCCTGCATTTGGGCCTCTACTCCCCTAGTGTAAAGTATGTAGGCTGCAAGCAGTGAATGCACTGGGAGTCATCTCAGCACGCATAGGATTGTGGAGGTCTCTATGCTCTTATGCTTGGCTGATATCTTTCTGCCACAAAATAATGGACCTTACAGTGTTAAGTCCCATCTCATGCAAGAAAAGGCTGATTAACTTATTTAACTTATTTAAACGAGGATTAAGTAACTGGCTATAAACTGTAAAAAAAAAAATCTATTTGGAGAGTAAAAAGATTACCAGGACTTAAACAACTGTAAGTACAGAAAATGTTTCCTTATATGGGATTAAGTCAGAAAATATGGCCTTACACTTTAGGGTGTCTGCTAAGTACAAAAGGGATTAGGAAGAAAAATCTGCTATTTGTTGCATGCTCACCCAGAATGGATACTGTTTTTCTGAAGATATCCTCCCACAGTCTCCTGTACTGAGACTGAGATGTAGCTGGAAAAATCGGTGAGGTCTGACCCCTCCTATTGCATGTGTAGAGGATTCCAGCAGCACTGTTAAAGATTGTCTGGTTAGGAATGTGTGGGTATGGAAGGAAAAAGTCTAAATGCAGCTTTTCCTGAGCCCTGAGTTAAGGGGCAAAGGACAGTGATTAGGCCCTGGTGCCCCTCAAGATGGAAAGATTGATCACTGGCAGCTCCTGAAGGCTGGAAGAAGACACACATAGCTATGGCTGCCATCTCAACAGGAGGAGGACTCATCCTGTGAGTACCCTGGCTCCCAAATCATCCTGGGAGGCCATGGATGGATGCCAGTGACACTCTGACCTTGCAGCATCACCACTGAAGAGGCTGCTCAGACCAGTGAGTTTTGGTGTTGGTGGATATTTGGATATGAAAGCGAGAGTGTGAGCTGAGTGAAGGCAGCTTTGTTTAAGAACAAACCCACCTTATTCGCCTATAAAGTTTGCTACAGGAACACCGCGATAATGGAGCAACGTTCCCCACACAGCAGCTGGCATCTGCTCACCAGTGAACCATGGCATGCATTTCTCCTGACGTAACTAAAGATTATGGGAGTCTCACAGGGTCTCAGTGGGGTGTTGCATATGTTTTTCGCAAGTATCCCATCTGTGAGCAGTTAAGTACTGGAAAAACACTTAGATACCCAAATGAAAGCGGAAAAACACACACAGAGAAACTCAATCACCAAGATGTTGATATGCTTCTTCAATGCATTGGTCCTGGAGCTCTGCTTGTGTCAGTGGTGCTGCCTGGTGGGTGTAAGAGGGGTGTGAGGAGGGAGAGGGGTTTATTAGTCTGTGTCTTCCTGCAGGAGACCCTTATGCCATAGGTATCAGATCAGAGCAGTAACAAAAATTGCTCTTGGTTTTGTTTTAAATGAAAAGAAAAGAGAAAGTTTTGCTTCATCTTCCTCAAAAGCTTTGAAACAAAAGCTTTGGTTTGCTTGTGGGGTTTTCAGGACCCCGTCCTTTTGTTTTAATAGGTACATGGTACTTTAAAAGTTAAGTCTGGAGAGAAATGATAATCATTCTTGTATTTCACAGCCATCACTGGTCTAATCAGTGTGTAACTGTTAATTTCTTGCTTTGTTTTTTCTGCCCCTTGCCATAAATCTGGTGAATTAATAGGAAAAAAGAAATCAATGGTTTGACTTGCACCTCCATTCCATAGCATCTCTGTAAAACAAGGTACTCTTCATGCATGGAGAGTCCTTTTTATGTCATTGTTGTTAAGCTGTGTGAAGTCTTTCTAAATCTGGTGGTTTCTCAGTTATTCTTTAACTTGAACTCTCACAAGGCTCCCTCACTGGCATGAAGATGCTTTGTTCTGCCAAAACAAGATGTAGTTTGTTGTTTATGATATGGATGCATGGTGGCAGAAGCTTCCTAGGTCTGTACAGGGGTCATAACAAGGCCATGGTCCTATCTGAGTTTGTTTTCCTTAAGCTATTATAAAGACTTCACAGCCCAGGTGTGAGGAACTTCTACTTTCTATTGTGCAGCTCGGAGGTGAAAGGGGTGGTGGATGCACTGTTCCCCAGAGCTGCTGAAGTGCATACTGTGGATCTACATGTTGGTGTAGGGAAGAAGTCAAGAGAGACTGGAGACTGTAACACAGCAATTGCGTTAGAAAAGTTAATTCAGTGGGATGCCTGGGTAAGCCATACTGTACTTAGGCAGAAAAATGTTTGGCATCATAGATCAGTCTGGAGGAGTAGATTTTACTGAAGCAAATAGACAGTGGAAAAAAAATGTCTGTTGTTTATGTGAATTGATTTTGATTCGCTGTAATGAAATTAACTTGAAATTTGATTCCTAAAAGTGTTAAATATATTTTCACCAGCAGTAAACTGATCGTTTATTAGTCTGAGTCTAGTCATCTGTTCTTTTAGCTGCAGGGATGTGGGCTGGAAACCTTCTTGAGTGGGAAAAAGAGCTTTTTAAGTGATTCTATTGGAAGTACATCCTACTCAGGGTGAACGAATTCAGTTGTCTGAAACACGCTATGGATAATCCATCCAATACTGCATTTATTATGAAGATGTAAAGATTACAAGGTAAATGAATAATTAGCACATTGGCAACCTTCTGAAGTCTCAGGTTTACTGTCTTTGATCATTTTTTTAGGTATTCCTAATTTTTTGCCACAAATTAACTTATTTTATTTAACTTCCTTTAAAATATGATTTCCTACACCATCAAAGAAATTTACTCTGTCAGGATTACTATTTATTACTCACCAGGATTCTGAAAGAAGCATTTTATTACTTCATTTAGATCCTGGAGAAGGATGAGGAGAGACAAAGCAGAACCAGTGTAAAGTCAATGTACAGTGTCTTCCTGCCAGTTGTTCTTATGCTAAGAGGACTCTCACAATAGAGTTAAAATAACTTGAATTTCATAATGAAGATCCAAACCAGTGACTGGGATACTAGTAAAAGAGTAAGGGAGTCCTAGGTTGCTTTGTGAGCACAGTTTTTCTTCTGAAATGCTTACGTAGCAGATGTAAGATGTAAAATGCTTACACATTTTGCAGGCTAGTCTTGCAATAAGTAAAAAAATAGCTATAAAACATGACTATCAAACAATTATGAAATATGATTGTCAATAGAAAAAACATTTAACACGCATATGGCATTGAAACAATATTTATTGATGCTTTATAACCCACAGCTACTGATATAATGTTATCTTTAGCCCACATTTTAACAGTGATGAAGGTTTGCTTTCTCACAGGGCTAAAAAGAAAGTCAAGTTTTTACTCAGAAAGTAAAATTAAAAGCTTTTTAATTTTTAGTAGTTGAGAAACTTTACAGGTTAGGTTGAAAAAAAAACCCTGTTGTCCAATTAAGTGCTTATACAAGTGTTTTGTTTTCCTTTGGAAAAATACTGTGTGCTACAGAACTTAGTTTAGAAAGTTACTGACTCAAGGCTTTCACAATTGTACTTGCTCCCACTGATAGAGAAAAGTGTAAGCCTTTAGACTGTGGTTCATTTATTGCAACTAAACTTGACTAACTTCAGGGTTCCAGTCTGTAGGGACAGTGTAATATTATTTTACCTGAGGGAGAGGAGGTGTGGTGGACACCAATGGCCTTGGACAGGGAAGGAAGTGCTGAGGAAAATATGGAGTTGTGTTTAATACACAAGGGGGAAACTTCTCCTTTAACAAATGTCTGACTCTCTGCACTGAGTGATACTAAGGAAAAGCTGAAGATGAGAAAAATGTCCTGCTCTGTGGTGGTGCTTTTCAAATGATGTGCAAAATGAGTTCCAAATGGGTGGACAACATCCTGTGTGCAGCCAGTCTTTTGATATGCTTGACTGTGTTTAGTATTGAATTAATTATTCTAGTTTCATAGTAAACATTTCTCTTTTCTTTCTTGTTTTTACTTTTGCTAGAGGTGTAAGATGTAAGCCTAGATATGTCACAATGCTGAGAAACATAAAACAATTTTGCATTTTTGAGAAGATTTCTCTACAAAGAGTAATAAATATAATTCTTGGCCTTGCTTTAGCCAGCAAACAACCGCTTTGGCCTTATTAATTGGGAAAGATTTGTATGTGAACTACTTAAAATCATTCCTGTCTTTTTTGGTTTTAGAATGTATAAATCCTATCTATTTATGACACTTACATGTTTATGGACATAAGAATTAACATCCTTATTTCTTGCTCTTGCTTGTGATTCTTCCATAATCTATATTCTTTATTTTCCACAGTCTAGGGAATTGCTGCTGAAGACTGAAGAGTGACTGTATGTTGCACAGATACTGCCTTCCTATTGCAGTTTTCTGGATCTGGAGCTTTTATTTATGTTTTGGACTCTTGGCTGCTGAGTTTGAATATACCACATGGCTGTGGGAGTTGAGCTCTTCTCACAGTTTATGTGAAACTCATCAGTATTTATTTGCTAGTGTTTTGCCTCTCTTATGGACTACCTGTTTTGCTGAGAAATGTTATGAAGCTCTGAATATATGATGTATTTTCAGAAGTGGAAAGCTGTAATAGTGTCCCTGTTTCTGTATGGTATCAATATTTTCCCATTTGTTCTTTAATGCTGTGTTGCAAAACACTGAGCTCTGTTTGGACTCTTTTAATGCTATGACTATTACAGACTTTAATAATCTCTCAAACCTTTTTTGCACATAATTGTTTTTCTGGCAGTGGAAATCTGGCAAATGTTAGGTCATTTAATTTTAAAACAATCCTAATGTTTGTAAATTGCCTGAAACACAGTTGATATTTAAAAAAAAAAAAAAAGCAATTATCTTTGCCTTTTTCTATCCAAAATAAACAACAAATACTAAGAATCCTCTTATTCTAATTCCTCCATTTGGCTGTTATGAAATAATTGATGAAATGCAATTTATACCTCTCCAAAATCCTTAAATTAAAAAATGGGGATACCTTTAAATGGAAAGGTGTGGCAGTTTCTATGAATGATGTGTGTTACCTGAAGCAGTGTAGCTTTCATGCTATTCAGCACTGATGATTTATTTCATGCGGACTAATTAAAACCACTGAGCCTGGTTTCAGTGGGGCTTTGAACCAGTTCTTACCTGAGTGGAGTATCTCAATCTCAGAAAGCTGAACTTGTGATATATCAACATGGTTTATTAAATAATGTACTTGCATGGTATTGAAAAAACTTGAGAGCCCCATCAAAAATATATCCTATACAGTAGTTCCATAACACTAATATTTCTTGTGAGGTAGTTGTTTGAAACTTACTGTGCTCTTGAATTCCCCACTGATCAATTATGGAGCCTGTATCCAAGACAGAGAATCTGGGAGATCAAGGCACAAGGGATTTATGCAGACATGGCCATATGCTGAATAACAGGATCTAAATTCATGGACCAGTCAGTCCTACTCGAGTGAAGCGGTTGCAGCAGTTCTGTTAGATCCCCACTTGAACAACTTAGAAGTTCAAAAACAAAACTAAACAAGACCCAACCACTGCCCTCCCCCAAAAAACTCCCCAAACTACTAAACTCAAAAAACCTCCACCAACACCCCAAAGCAACAACAAAAAAACTATAGTCAAAACTAATTCTAGGCAAAGCATATATTTGCCCTACACAAAGGGCAATGCTAGGAGCTCTTTCTCAGATGTCAAATCTATCCCCAAGCTTCATGGATGCTAAGTAGGAGGGAGTCTGCTGTTACCATGTCCAGGCTGCTAAAAGATTGTTGCTCTTTTTTGGGATGGAGTAAAAAGATGTAATATTTCAGACAACAATTTACTGGTGTTCTGTTGCTTCAAGTACAGACTTTTTCGAAGGGTGTGTACACCACTGACATGTAAAGTGTGCCTGTCCCCAAGTGGCAGTCAACCTTAATCGTAGAGCGTGGCACTGACTAACTGCACGTGCAATGAACACTTTCTTTAGTGAAAACCAAGGCTGACAGAAATTGCTTAGCCTTGGCAGACTAGACTAGCTGGCTGAGAAAAAGCATATCTGGACTGAATTTTGGATAGAAACATTGCGTTCATATTTCTGCTGTGGAAGCCTATAAATACTAAGAGGTTTCTTGTGCTGGGGGCAGGGGGAGATCACAAAAATTTAAGTATGGTATTTCTATTTTCTTTGCAAATAAGTGACCACAAAAAATGACATTAAGAAAAGGGAAAAAGTCTACATTGAGTTGATGGGTTAAATTTTTGGTTTGTAAAATCGTGTTTGTCAATGGTAAAGTATTTGGTTTATATTTCTCCTAGTTTAGGAGATTTCAGGGAACTTTAGATTCATAATCAGATTTCACTTGCTAAAAAGTTTGATTTTACAATATACTCAATTAATAGTTCTTTAAAATGAACAGAGCTTCTATCTTTAGGGTGCTAGTTGTATTAATCATCGTTTTGTCAGGTTTCTTATAGCAGTTTCAAGTATTGTGCTGTATTTCTTACAGTGGCTTCTTAAAAAGCCCTGAAAGGTATCAGGTCACTTTGCTGAGAGTGGGGGAGTTATTTTCTCTTCGTTTGCAGTCTCAGTGTATGGGAAATGAAACCATTACTTCCCACCTGCCCTTCCAGAGGCAGACTAGTTTCTTTTAGGCTTGTGCCTTTCTAGTTCAGAGCTGCTCCACGTAGGTTAAAGAAAACTGAGTTTTCACAGTTTGTATGTAAACCAGACGATTAAGAATGTCATGGGGTAATAGGTTGAATTCCTAACCTGATCAGAGAGACCTGTCTGAAGCAGCTGTCTCCACATAACTACAAATGCTGTTTTCTGGTTTTGTAGCTTAGTTTTGTGAAACACTTGCAAGCCCCAACATGTGGGCCAGTCCAGTTGTTCAGTCTCACGTGTCGGGGCACAGAGTTGTATGTTGTCACAATACAATATGTGTATATGTCTTCAAGTATGTGAGACTTGCTAACCCTTTTACAAGCCTCTGTAGCAGCTGTGTAGCAACTGTATCCAGAAAAGGGAACTTAATGCGTTTTCCAGTCTCTCTTCTGAATAATCATGAGCAGAATAGATCTTGTTTACATCTCCACTAGGAGACATGATTTGTTGGGTTTGATGTTGTTATCTTGGAAATATTTTTCTAAAGAAAATGTAGAGCTAAATAGCCACTATATTCAGTAGTTGTGTCTCACAGGTAAGCTTGCTTACTGTTTCAGACCAGTTCCTGCAAACCAGCCTGAGTGGGTGGTAGTGGAGATTTTTTATGGAAGAGCATGTTGATTGAGTAAACCAGTATTTTCTTGATTTGCCACAGGGATTTAGTTCCATGTAAAATGGAAGATACCTTTTCTGAGGACATGGTTCTGGAAGGAAGGACAGGTGTGTCTCTGTTGCAGTGTTGAGGGGTAGGGGGAATTAAGAGCATTAATGAATTTGCAGTAGTTCATTACAGCTCATTAGTAGGAATCTCATGAAGTAAGCTGTATTTAAAACTTTTTTTCTGTGATAAAGATGATCCTCTTACAATGCTTAGATACCATTTCATTATAATGACAAGTAGTAATGCTTAATTGCTACTATATAAAGAATAAATTACAGAAGTATGACCTGTACTAGGCTTTAGAAAGTTATCACTATGATTTCTTAAATAAACTTTTTTTAAATACAGGTGGCATGATGTCAATGGTTCTGTGCAAAATTCTTTAACTGCTAATTTTTTTTAAACTTAAGTTTAAGTTATTGGTTTAAAAGTTGGAAAGATGGAAATAACTTCAGAGGATAAAAAAATCAGTAACTTTTTAATGATGAATTTTAGCTTTCAAAGAAATGTAGGAATTGTATGCATAGATAATTAATTCAGCAAATGCTTACTATAAGCTACTTGTACTGGAAGATTTATAAAAAACTTACAGATATATAGAAGAATTTCCTTGGGTTTTTTTTTCAATGGTTCCTCATTTGTTCCTAAGAGAAGTAAAGACTTTCACTTCTGTTTGCATTCTCTACTGTTACAAAATTCTTGTTCCTTTTCTGTTATCTCTGTTTCCTTTATCTATTATCCTTTATCCTTGGGTTGCATTTGAGCCTTTGTATTTGGATAAATAGCTGGGGTTTCTTTGTAAATGGTAGAGAGACTGATAGTCTGTGTAGCCTATTTGTTCTTCTGAAAGAGAAGGATGGTATTTTGCAGTGTTTATGTCTGTGTCTGTGTTTCACTGCTTCTTTTTGAAGGGTTAAATTGCTTGGGCTGTTTTTGCTTTCTCCTGCACTTGGCACGAATTAGATTTTCTTTCTCTTTTTGGCCAGAACTGTCTTTATGTAGAGATATTGATTACTCATTGGAAAAACAGATTTAGTTTAGCTGCTACTCAAAAGTACGACACAAAGACTCTCATTCTTCTTCACTCCTTTCCCCTTATTTTTGGTGCCTTTTATGGCTATGGAAGTACTTTACCCATTCAGTTTGAAGGAAAAGTACATTCTTGCTGGCTTTTAGAATCACACAGAAAATCAAGTGGAAATTATGCAAAACTAAAATTCTCTGTTACACAAAGACTAGACAGCAGACTTCATGTGCTCATATGTCCTTAATGGATCTAGGAGGCAGGTCTCCATCCAAACAGAGAAATCTTCTTGGCTAAACTCCATTTCTCTGCAGCTTTACTCAAAGATGTTTTTTCAACTTTTCATCAGTTTGTGAGACTGTTAAGTAGACAAGTGCACTCAGTGCTAATGAAAATGAACCAGAATTGGGAGCCCAGACTACTTGGTGATTCAAAGTCCTCCACTCCAATTCATGTTGGGATGCTAAGTCCTTCTGTTAAGTATAAGACATGGTTGTCTTGTGGGAGAAGGGGCTCTCCTGAGATTGCAGACCTGTTGGTTGAATGTGCCTTGAGAAGTCTGAAATCCCTCTGGCTTCACAACCGACACAAGATGTGTTGCATACCACACAAGTTCAAAGGTCCCTTCATTTAGAAATAGTGGCCCTCTTGGTCTGTTAGTTGTGTGGAGGTACAGTAATATTGCTAGATCTGCAAACAAAAGTGTGTGGTCTGTAGTTCAGTTGTTCTACCTTATCAACTGCAGCTGTGGTGCAGGGAATGAGCAGGTGGGATGAGTGCTTTGAGTAAGTATTTTGGATGAGACAACCTTTGTTGCCTTCTCTTCAGTTTCCATTACTTTTGCCTTCTTGAATATTTTCTTTTTGCTGGCCATAAATGGTAATTTGGGTACAGAAAAGATCCTGCTGACTGCAACTGCTTTGTATCTTTGCTGAGACCTTGCTGGAGTTTATAGTCAGCATTTTTATTATAGTGAAATTAATGTTTTATTGCTGCTTAATGTACAGGATGTAAATCTTGTGGCAGAGTTGCTTGTTACTTGCCACTTTTTAAAATTATTTTTTTTCCTTTGTCTCTGTCTGTCATTCTCAGTAGAGAATGGTGCTTATTCTCTGCAGTTGTAAGTGAATTGTGAGATTCTGCACCCAGAGCCATATTTCCTTCACATTTGTTTTGCAGCACGTTTTAGATTGCCTGGCATCTTCCCCAAACCAATTAACATTAAAATCTGTCAAGAACAGTTCAAGCAAAAGAACTTAGCCTCTAACGTGTCAGACTACAGTGAGCAATTGCATTTTTGACAAAAATTTAAGACAAGCATCACTGCTGTTTAAATTTTTATTTTATTTAGCTGAGATTTTCTTCTTCTCTAGTGTTTACTGTCTGGCAAATGTATTCCCTAAACATAGGCAGTGCTGAAGAACAATCTCTATTCCAAACAGTTTAGAGCCTGTAATCTCCCCAATCAAATACCTGTCAGAGCCAGAATAAAATTTCTACAATCTCATTTTTCTCAGTCTCGTGAACAGTAGAATTACTATTTCCATCACTGTAGAAAAACAAGTAGGATTGTTCCTGTGGCGAGGGAGGGTTTTTTTAAATGCCTCTGATTTCTCCCATTCTTCTTAATGCTCAAGTGGAGCCATTCTCCAACACTTCAGATGTGGTTGTGGAAGCTGAACTGAGAAAGTACCTTACACGTTCCTGTGCCATATGTAAATGTTCTTAAGCCATAAACTAAGGAGAAATTTTAGTTCATATTTTGCAATAGCAATTGGTTTTGCAGTAGCACCTAGGAAGTCAAATAAGAAAAAGAGAAGCTTCTCCATGGAACTGTGCCAGACTTCTCATCAGAGATGGGAAAGGGATGAGCAAATTTGTTTGAAGTTCAATAGACAAATGAAGGGTCTTGCAGAGTCCCCTGTCAGCAGTGAAAGCTGACAGCATCCGGGGCTGTGTTAGACAGAACACTGCTGGAAGTGTTCCATTCCCCTTTTTGTCAGCACTTGTCAGAACCCACCTGGACTACTGTGTTGAGGTTTCGACACTACACCCCTCTTTCTCCCAGCCCAGTTTAAGACAGACACTAAAATACACTCAATGGAGGGTGACCAAAACAATTGGAAACTGAAGTGTACATCCTTTGCAAAGAAAAAGAGGGAATGGAGCTTGTTCAGCCTGGAGAAGATGCCTCAAGGGGAGGATAACTTAATGGCAGCCTTCCATTACAGATAAGGAGGCAATCAAGTGAATAGAGCTGGGCTCTTCACTGAGATGCTTGGCCAGAAGATGAGACACCACGTACATAAGACATAAGAAGCTCAATCATAAGGATAAATATCCATTCACTGTGAGGATAATTAAGCATTGAGAGAGGTTGCCTAGCAAGGCTGTGGAATGTCTGTCCTTGAGATTTTTCAAGTCTTGTCTGACAAAACCCTGAGCAACCTGATCTCAATTCAGAGTTGACTCTGCTTTCTGTAGATTGGAGTAGATGACCTCCTAATTCCTTTCCAATGTGACTTATAATTTGATTATGTGATCCGAGGAAGATCACCAAGGAAGATCCTAAGAAGAAGAATATTTACTGTCAAAGATCATGGATTATAGAAAACAAGCCTACTTCCTTGTAGCTGATCAAGAAAAAGATGTCAACCAGTTTTCAAGAGGCCACATTTCAAGTTTTTGAGAGACTCATTCCCCTGACAACCAGAATTCTGCAGTGTTCCAGAAGTATAACACTGATCAAGAAAGTACAGAAAACTCAAGTAGTTACCAGGGTAGGGGGTAACCCCTCTTCCCTTAGAGGGATAGTGTATGTTTGGGATCTGCAGGCTAGGGAATGGCTAGCTGAACAAGTGTAAGATAAATCACAGGGAACATGCAGGTTATGAACCGGAGCACTTGACTCTCTTCCACTAGCAGAGAAATGTGGTCATCAAATGCAGTAAGCAAGAAACAGGTTGAAAATACAAGCTAATGGTTCTCCCCTAATAAAGGCAGTTGGGTGGGACTGCCTGCTGCAGCTGTTAATTTAAAAACAAGTCAATAAATAAATAACCTTCAGTATGTTAAAAAAATAATTTGGAAAAATAAGGGCAGATAAAAAAATAATCAGTTACAAGTGGTTAAACAGGATTCTACCATAGACTTGACAAGAGTATGTGAGAGAAAAGAAACTAGTTTTGACTAACACTGAAGACAGGAGAGGACAGTGTACCTGACTGCCATGCTCTGATTCAAGGAATACTCCATTACCTAAGTGTGAATTGTCTAAGCTCAGAATTTCCCATATTTGCGAACCTTAAAATGACATGCTGTCACAGTCTGACGATTGATGATTGATTGACTAATACCAATGATCTGAGAGCCTGGAATGATCATAAAGGCATGAAATCAAAAGGATGTTTTTTACTGGAAGAGGGCACAGGCAGTTTCCTCCTTGCTGCTGGTTTTGTTGACATTCAAGAGCTGTTCAGCATTCACTCTGGGAAAAAGTGTTTGCATCCTCTTTTAAGCTTATTTTCTTCTGGTTAAGAAAAAAACCATCCTTTGAAGATGTCAATAGGCATATCATATATGTAGCGGTATTTAGAGCAGTAACTTTATGATACTTTGATGTAATAAGGTTAGAAGGAAACTATTTCAGACAGCAAAAAATTATACTTGGTCTGCTTTGTCCTTTGGGCAACACATCAAGCAGGAGTGGAATGTGTGCATCCACATGCGAAGTATCCAATGTTTAATCACATTCAGTAATACTTGAAATCCAGATTTTACTGGACAATCCTCACAGGCAACTGAAGTCCAAATGCCATGAAAGTGAGCTTTTTAAATTAGCATACTTCTGACCAGTATAGTTGGTGGCAAGATGTAATAGTCTGTAGAAAATACCCAGTACAGAGTCAAGAGTGTGTAATTTAACACAGTGTGCTTTGAGCGCTTCAAATGAGCATAGCATATGAGGGTATTGTAACAAATTTATGCACTGTAAGTTTTTCTCAATGCGTGTGGGATTTTTAATCATCACAACATGTTTCAAGAACTGCAGATAGAGAATTGCTGTAACAGCTTCTTCATATTTGAATAAATTTATGTTAATAGAAAATATGTGATGACTGCTTGAGATGTAGGAGCAGAACTCCAGAAATACTAATGAACTTCCAGAGCTTTATGCAGTCTTTTCCACTCCAGATTTGTTGTATATTGAATCTGTTTTGTAGGTATAGGATCCAGCCTTGAAGAAGCGTGCGGGTGGGATGCAGAGGACAGTGAAAAGGAAGTACACCCCTGACTATATCTGCCAGGAGCATTTTTTTGAAACAGGGATTATATTCCATATGAAGTTTTCCAAGTGAGGATAGTCTGTGTCTTGGCATGCTTTGATGGTGTTTGACAAACAGTTCTCATTTTCCCTTCAGTGCAGAAACAAATGTTAGTAGTCACCACAGTGTGCCTGTAGTTGGAAGATGGTTGTTTCCCACATGCTGCATCCTTTGCACTGTGCTGCATCTGGAGAAGCCAGAAAGCACATCTGTATCTGGAAATTTTAAGTTATTCTCAAAGCTACTGTTAGTACCATCTTTACATGGTGGGGCAAAAAGCAATGTTAACTTGTATTTTAAGCAAAAGAGGCAACACTTGGGAGAAACAAGTACCTAAGAGTGTATACTGTAAAAGCAAAGATGTGATGCTGTTAAGCAAATAAGCTCTTTTGTTCAGCTGGTTTTGGTCTTATATACTTAATCATCCATTTAAAAAAACAGAGACCTGGACAGCAACAAGGGATACTATCTATTGCTTGATCACAGAGGTTCATAACTGAAAAAGTTTGGGTTTTGTATATAATTAAGAGCACCTAAATACAGTTATTCCATTTTGTTTACTTGATGCTTTCTGTTTGAAAACACTTGCAGTGAAACAAAATACTCAAAGTGCATTGTACCAACTTTTGTTTATTTAT
>JACBWW010000011.1:5678278-5703602 GCA_020086605.1 Lanius collurio | reverse complement strand
AACAAGAGACATTTTAATGTATCTATCTGCCACAAAAATATCTTTTCTATAATTTTTGGTGAGGATCAAAAATGACATTACTATACAGGAAGATGACTTCTAACTGAAACAAATGTAGTTGTGTTGTCAGGGCCTATTAATTTACATTAAAGTAGTCTTAAATAACACAAGTGCTGCTCTAGAACACAGGGGAAGTCATGGTGAAGCAATTGCTTAAATATGATATTAATAAGTCAGTGCAATAATTCTGCATTTACTGATTGTCAGAAACATGAGCAGTTTCAATAACATACCCAAAGTCATTGTTATGCTAGAAGAAAACTGTCATTCTGGATGCCCATGGCAATTGTTTGGAGTTTTTTAACAGCCATTTCTGGAAAAGGGTCAATGAGAGAAGATAAACAGTAGGTACTGAGGCAATCATTAAATATATTTTGGTTTACATTTAGAAATCAGTCGCTAGAGGACTCTGAGAAAATCTGTTTGTGTTCCAAGATACTTTACTAATTTGCAAAATGATCATAGTACTTGCCGCTGACTGGTTGTGACCATTTTACAGGAATCTATGATTATCAAAGCAAAGCAGAGATGTTTCCAAGTCCTTTGGTGGTGTGGGTTGAATTTTTGTGTCACAGTGAAAACGTCAGTCACAAGGAGAGGAGGACTGTGTATGGTACTCATATGCCTACATCAGAACTTTTATCAGCTGCTGGGTGCGTGTTTACAGGTGTTTTAGAATAGGAACCCTAAAAAGTTTGCAATTGTAGATGGAGGACGTAGAACATCTTTCTAGATCAGATTCTTTCACTTTTTCTGTAATTTCTAAAGCTGTTTGGGATATGTATAACCATCAACTGAAAAAAAATGATTAAAAATATATTCACCACTAAACATGGTCATATCTCATTTTGTAATTTTGTGAAACTTCAAAGCCATGCACATGTGAATATTCATAGTTAACCTCATATGGAAGCTGCTGTTCTATCAGGGCTTCAACTCCTTTTTCATCTTCCTCCTTGATGTCAAATATAACTGTGAAAACAGTGGCTTATTGCAGAAGTATGGTTAAATGAATATTTGAATATTTCAGTGCAAGATCTTCAACATGTAACAGGAGAATGGGAAATTAATCTTTTTTTGTAACTCCTTCTTCAGTCTTGACAGCAGCTTTTTTGTTTTAGTAAGATGCATTCTAATGGCACTGATGTAGTACTCTAGCTGTACCACACACGAATCTTTTGTTTCTCATATCAGGGAATAATGGTTAAATTTCTTGGTTCCACTCACTTACTTACCTGTAGTTTGCATACAATGAGTTTCCCTTTGCCTATCTTTGTTTCTCTTTGTGTTTTTTTTTTCTGATATTTTTTTGCTTCCTACTTTGTTAAAGCAAGTTTGAGGAATTGGTTTTATTTACTGAGACATTATAAAGAAACTGGGAATACTGAAATGAAAAAGACCTGCAAGAACAGACCTTCAAGTAATACAATAGAGAAAAGTCTTGGAAATTTATATTCAGAACCTAATTCACTTTGTTCTATTGCCTGCTTTTCTTTGCTAAAGGTTTGGAAAAATTCTTGTTCTTTTGCCAGCAGTCACTTCTTCAAGTGTTTTTTGTGCCTCATCATTAGATAATCGTGTCTTGCATTTGTATATGTGTAGCACATAATGCTGTAGGATTTCTGTCTTAATCAGAAGTGGCTTGTCTTGACTTGCCAGTTACTGCACAGGTTTGACAAAAACTGTCCTGTGGTTTAGCGGCATTTTTTACTCTGTTTGACAGATGGCATAGTGAGACACAGGGCAGGTTTTAGAGAGATTGTAGAGGAGAGTGTTTTAGAGAGATTTAGAAGAGATTGTATCGTTACCAAAAAAGCTATACCTTCCTGAGCAAACACCTAGTTTCAGGAATTCTTCAGTAGTGTTTTGTTCTGTCTTTTAGAGCTGACTCAGACTTCCCAGTGCTCAAGGAAAGATGCACAATGACTGTGAAACTTGCTTTTCTTTTTTAAAAACCATTATAGAGGCATTTATTCTAGTAATACCAGTTTGCAAAATAGTTTCAAAAGGTTTTATCTACCTGGAAAAGGGAGCATTTGTCTGTGTAGGAATCGAGGAGCTTAAATTTCATAGTTACAATGGGAATATATAATTAATATTTCCTTGTTGCTGCTATAATAGAAATTAAATGGCAAAACAAAGCATTTTCTCTGTGAAATGTAATTGTAGTGAAAAAGCAGTGCTGCACAGTTGGCAGGTTGAGCACCTATGAGAAATTTCTATTTAATTTTGTAACCTGTTTGATGAACAAGGAGATATTGCAAATAAGGACACAGATGAGAAAAAAAAAATCCCAAAATATTAATCATCAAGTATTTTAGTCAAATAAAATTGCATTTCTTGAATGTTTTGCTTTTTCCTCAATCTAAAGTAGATCACATTTTTTAGAAAATGCAAACATGTGTGACTTCTCTGTCTTTCTGAGTGGTTGAGAAATTCACTAGGAACATCTCATTCTTCTGTGTTCCTTGGTTCTGGAAAATATTCTTCTTTAGAAGAGACTGCTTGTGCTTTTTTAATGAGATGGACAGTTGGAGTGGTGCTTGGGGTGTTTTTCTGGCTGGCAATATGTGCTTTAGGTGGGAGTAGGAGTCGCCACAAGCCATTGGGCAGAAGTGGAAAGCTGAAGGAGTAACCATTTGGTTTGAGAATAAGTTTGGTAAATGTTAGTTTTATGCATGGAGGCATTTCAAAGCTAAGAAACACTAGGCTGATCTGACATGAAGGGTAAACAGATTGTACTTCTCTAGTTATATCTATTCTGAAAACAGATACACAATGCTGAAATTGCTCAGGTCTGTGTAAAAACTGTGGAATCTGAATGTGAACTCCAGAGTTTTGGATCAATGTATTTACTCTCTCTGTTGGAAAATTGGAGGGTTGTCTTCTAGATGAACAAAAAAATTGGAATACCATACGATGGAGTTTTTCTAGATGGCAGGGACCTGTAATGATCATGTGGTCCAACTGCCTGGTCATTCTATGGCTGCCCAAAGTCCAGAGACTGGACACTGGAACAGGCTTCCCAGAGAGGTGGTCGATGCCCTGTATCTGTCAGTGCTGAAAAAAAGAGACATTTGTCATTTTGTTATGCCCTTCCTAATGGGATTCACTTCTTGGTCAGCTCGGAGGTGGTCAGGCAGTTGGGCTAGATGATCGCTGTACGTCCCTGCAAATTGAAGGATGTCCTCTCAGTGGAGAAAGTGCTGAGGTACTGCTGATGCTACTGCAGGCTTTCATGTATTCAATATTTGTTCTCCAGCTCTTTCTGCTGCCTCTTTCTGTTCCGGGAATTGTCTTGATTATTTGGACTTGGTGTAGGGGTGCTTGTGGTCTTTATTTTCTAATGCTTCAGGATTTTTTTTTGACACCATTTCATAAGCTCGTGCTTATAATATTTTGTGGGCATACAAATTATTATCTAGGGAAGATGAAATTTCATGTGGTGTTCTTTCAGACATTGGCATGTGTGGGCATGAACAGGTTTAGTAAGCAGAAGGAAATTTAACTTAATTCAGTGTTATTGTATGGTAATGGATACATACATTGCATATAAAATAACATTTCTGTATATTAAGTAGTTAAAAGGAAAAGGCAATTATTAGTTCATACAGAGAAGAGTCTATTTGAATTCATACTGATACAATCTGTGATATAGAGGTCAAAAATGTTAATTATTTCTTCAGGTGGGAGATCTGGTAGAGATTAAAAACTACTTATGTCTCAAGCTGATAGACTAATGTTACTGGTCTCCTATGATACATAAAGAATGCTGTTCCTATGCTACCACATTTTACTTGATCTCCCAGATCTGTAATTCTGAAAAGAAAGCTGTAAAGAATGCAGCATTCTGCATAAAGTTCCCAGTAATGATGTGAAGGTGATTTCTGAAAGTTAATTCTCTACGTGCTGTTGGTATTCTGTGTACATGTCAGCATTCATTCATTCACTTATTCATTCATTCAGAATTATAAGAACTCACGTTATGGAGTTAGTATATTTATCCAGAGCAGGCAAGCGCATACATTTTCCATGCAGTGAAGCATGAATAAAGCATGTTAACACACACTGCACCCCTGTATTACATTTGACTGCCTCAATGCAGTGTGCACGCATCCCTTTTTCCCCTGGTACAGTTTTGTTGGGCAGCACCTTGGCATCAGTGCTCGTGCTCCTGTGAATGGAAAAACACACAGTGGTGGAGAAGGTGTGTGGTTTTTGTTTTAGTTGGTTGGTATTTCTGGCCAGCAGATAGAGAGGAGGCACAGGGAAGACCGTTGTTGCTTCTGTGCCAGTCACTCTACCACTTTGAAGGGAGAGAGGAAAGAGGAGCACTGTTGGGAAAGAACAGGGCTTTGTGCATATACAGAATACAGAAAGCAGAGAAGCTAAGCAATCTTGGCTGGAAGTGTAGCAAAGGATTCTCCTGTCAGGCTCTAGAAAATTGGTTGTTGTAGAGTCACAGAATCATAGAATGGTTTAGGTTGGAAGAGACCTTAAAAACCAGATAGTTCTAGCCTCCCTGACGTGGGCAGGGACACCTTCCCGTAGACCCGGCTGCTCAGAGCCCCATCTAACACTGCCAGGGATGGGGCATCCACAGCCTTTTCTGGGAAACCAGATCCAGTGTCTCACCAACCTCATTATAAAAAATTTTCTCTTAATATCTAATCTAAACCTACCCTCCTTCAGCTTTGGGCCATTACTCCTTGTCCCATCCCTACATGGCCTTGCGTAGAAAGTCCCTCTCCAGCTTTCTGGTAGTCCTCCATTAGGTACTGGAATGATGTGAAAAGTTCTCCCTGGAACCTTCTCTTCTCCAGGCTGAACAACCCCAACTCTCCTGTCTTCTTAGGAGAGGTTCTCCATTACTCTGATCATCTTCGTGGTCCTCCTCTGGGCTCGCTCCCGCAATTCCCCATCCTTCTTTTGCTGGGACGCCAGAGCAGCTGCAGCACTGCAGGTGGGGTCTCACCAGAGCAGAGCAGAGGGGCAGAATCCCTTCCCTGGCCCTGCTGCCCACGCTGCTTTGGATGGAGCCTAGAATACGACTGGCCTTCTGGGCTCCAAGTGCACAGTGCTGGGTCGTGTCAAGCTTCTTGTCCACCAAGACCTCCAAGCCTTTCTCCTCAGGGCTGCTCTCAATGTCCAGAGTCAGTGTCCCGCTGTAGGAAATAATCTTCTCATCCTCCCCTGACCCTTATCAATATTTGCAGTTAGAGCTAAAGCAGACCCATAGCCATTTAAGCCTTCCCTGGTGAGGGCCAGCAGTGTGAAGTTGCTGGAGGGCTCTGATGTCCATTGCTGGTGCTTCAGGTGTAGGGAGGAAGTGCCCCATGGGGTGCAGCATGAACATCATGTGAGCTGATGAGGGGAAGTGCTCGGGGAGAGGATTCCAAGGGCTGGTGCAAACAAATTACAGCTTCACATCAGCCACGGATAGTCTATCAGAAGATGTTACCCACCACTCCACGTGTGGGTCTATGGAGACCTTTCTTTACCCTATGTCGGGTAGTGGCAGTTCAAAAAGTCACTTTTTTGCCTTAAACTTAGGAACTGACCAATTTGGGCAAACAAGAAAAATCACAGTTTGAAGCACATGTTTCCATTTTTGGCATTTTAAATCTTTGATTGCTCTTTAAGCCTTTAACTTTAAAATGTCATTGATTTTCAATAGAAAGCTTTGTAATCTATTTCAGAACGGCTCTCTGAAAAAAAAAAAAAATCCATGTTGTTAGGGAGTTACACCGATTTTCTGTGTTGGCCTCCTTCCACTTTTATAAATTGAGACTTAATCAGGGCTACTGAACTGAAATTGATTTTATAGAAAGCAACAACCCATTAATAAGATCTTTTGCTTTAAATAAGTCTTTAATTGCAGCTCCGTACAAATGTGATAGAGGAAGAATGTTTTTTAGTGCCATTACTTAATATTGACTAATATTTTTTCATTGAGAAATATAGTTTTACTTCTCTATTTTTTAGAGAGTACAACCAAATCTGGATCTAAGCTTTATTTCCCTAACCAAATGCATTTGAGGCATTAACAGATTTTTTTTTTCAAATGTCTGTCAACTTAATCTTGTGTAGCAATCTTGATTCAGCAGTTTAGAGCTCTAAATTGTTACAACAGTCTACTTTAATGAATTTCCAAGCCTTGGAAAACCCTATTAAATCTTTCTGCCCCCTCCCCCTCAGGTCCACTATTGGGGGGAAAAAAGTCTGCCAAGCTCAGTTACGAAAATGAGATGGTGTCCATAATGAAATGTGTCATAAACAAAGATTAATGTAAGTAGACTATATTGATCACCCCCTCCATGGTCTTCTTTCTTTCAGCCTCCATATCTCATTGAATTACCTGGTATCATTTTTTGCCTGATAACCTTTATGAATAAGCTGTCTTTAAAAAGCCTGCATAAGTCTCTGTAACAGCTGTATTCCGTTAATTTTCAGATTTTATTTTAAAAGAGCCCAGTTGAAAACATCTCCATTCTCCCTTTCAACAGACCTATGAAAATGAGAGACTGAGAGGTGTTATGGCATGCTGCTGCAGAGCAGCCTGGTACAGTGGTATATCTCTGGCTGATTAATGTAAGCACTACTCAGTGGTGTATAATCCCTAATCCTTGTATAATGAGCTGTTTGGGTTGCTATTGCTCTTATACTCTGTCTTCCCTGCAAAACTATCTGTTTTTTAATTTCAGTGTTTTCAAGGAAATGACCTTGTTTTCTCACTGGGACAGAAGTTATCTTTCTCAGGTGTAGACCAAGGGCTCTTTTGGAGAATTCTTACACTTAGAAGAAGTGATCGCACTAAATTACTGGTTCCAGGCATGAGACCTATAAGGTGGGGTGCTTTTTTTTACCCATTTCAGCTGCCTTTGCAAATGCTTTTGGAAGATAAGTTCAGTTCTGTCATGGGCATACAGTTGATGTGATGTTTCTCAAGGAAATGCGTCATTTTATCCATAACAACCTGCTTTTTCTATTGATATGTCACTTGGTCAGCACTGCAGTGACATGGCTTTCAGTGGTAGGTTTTTTCTGTGAGGTGGGATACATCTCAGGACATCACAGTCATTATGTGTTGACACTTACAGTGAGAAATTAGAGATCACTTAAGCCTCTGTCAATAATAGCTAGACTTCCAGTGAGCAGCAGAGTCTCCTGAGGCTTGTGGATCTGACCAAGTGGTGCTCCAGGCACGTGTTGCAGCAGCTTCAGCTGTTCATTTCATCTAGGCAGGAGGTTTCTGGGTATCTTTCCCCATGCAACTTTACAATAATTAAAGTGTGAAAAAGCTCAAAGATGTTACAGCAAACATTTAATACGTATGGCACATAGGTATCCACCCTGTTTTCTGACCAGGAAAACAGCTGGACTTTTTCCTTCAGAAGTCACTTAAGCATTATTAAGATGCTGAACCTCATTAGCTCCTGTCCCAGATTGCTTTAGCATTCTGACTTGGAAGTACTGCTCTTTGAAAAGAGAGTCTAGGATGTTTATTTAATTGCCTCATCATTTAACCACAAATTAGCCAGTAAATTTGTAAATTAGTAACTTTCAAGTTTATACTCCAAATTAGTCTTACCTAAGGAGTTATTTGCATTACTTTATGCAGGTGGAATAATTACCTTAGTGTACTAGCATTCAACAGATTCTCAGCTTAGGTTCATATTCTGTTTGTTTAAACAAACAGAATAAGCAGATATCCTTTAAATGTCAAAATCTAAAGGTCTTAATTGAAGTCCTCAAAATTCTTTATATCTACTCCTCACCCCTAAGGTATGCAAAAATGGCTTTAAGTAGCATGAAGGCAGAATCAAGTCCATTTCCCCCTTTGTTAAGAGCCTTGGAAAACTGAGATTACCCTAACTCTTCCAAGGAAATCTGTATCCTCCCAATCAGTTTGCTCTAATAACATACCTTTTCCAAACTTATAAAAATCAAATTTAAAAAAGAGTTATTTTGCTAACTCTTTAGGATTTATTGGTGATGCATATGAGTGTAGGTATGGAACATATATTTGCAAACAGTCACTTAGTCAAATGGAAAAAAAAGTAAGGGACAGGAATAGAAGGCTAGAAATGATAACTGTTTTTCAGAGGTTGAAACCCAGAACTGATTAAGATAACAGAAAATACTGGGGGTGGGCAGGGTGACTGAGGCTTAAATGCGTCAATTAAAAGACAAAAACCAAACCCAAACATTTGAAACTTCAGAGTGAAGTGAAGTGTTAATTGGGAGGGTTAATGAACATCTCTAAATGAGTTGGAAAATCATTTCCCAGTCAGAACCTCACACTTGTTACCAGAATGACTCTTTTAAATGCCTTTGAAGTATGGTATTTGGAAATCCTGAGGCTTTGCCTACTTTGCATATGCCTTTATTATGCATAAACCTTATTCTTGGCAGGTTAGTCTTAATGTGAATATTTTCTTTTACCCTGTTTCAGTATAGTATCAGACTTCCTAGAATTCCAAAACTATAACTGAATGTGAGGACTATCACATGTTTTGATAAAACAATGTTTATTCCTAAATTATTGGTGTTACATGTTCAGCCTACTTTTCAGTCCACTTTTCAGTCTGCTTCTTTTCCTTCTTCCTCTGCACCTCCCCACTATATCCCAAGCAAGAGGCTGGAAGAGGTTAGCCACCATCAAGTGAAACATTTCTGCCGAGGGACAACAGATTGTCTTTGCTGTTTGCAAAATTAATTTAAAGTAGACTCAATTAGCATTGAAAAACCCCAAAATCCAATCAACTACTCCCCAAAAAAACCCACCCACAAAAAAAAAAACAAAAAAACCAAAACCCAAAACAACTGAGTTTCAAAAGTCAGTGCTCTTATCCTTGGAGGAAGAAAGGAGAAAATTTCTAAGGAGTTAAACTGTCAACACCTATATTGTGATTTTTGAGCTAAGAAGACTCCTAAGGATATGCCTAAGCTGAAGAAGCTTTGTGATGGAGCTGCAGCAGTGGAACATTGCTAGCGAGTCTACTGTAGGCTGAAGTTTTATTTCATATTCTTTAGTGGAATAAGTAACTCTGTCAAACCAGCAACTGTGCCTGTGCAACTGCTGCTACAGTGGGGGCAGTTTCTTGTTTCAGTTCTGTCAACCACTGGAAATACCTGTGGTGGTAAGAGATGTTAGTGTGAACATGGCTCTGATTTGACTTAGGAACTCTCCACATATGTCACGGCAGTGAAATAGGAATTTATTTGGGCTAAAGGACTGAACGAATATGGTCTGCTACAATGACATGTATCTATCAGCTGAGGCTGGTGTGGTAGCTGGTGACAGAAATTAACTATTCGAGCATGCCTTCATGAGGACTTGAGCTATTTGAGTTTCATTTACCCGAAAAGAATAAATGGAAAATTATTTACCCAAAAAGGTTTTTTTCTGTTACAGTTTGCCTACTGGAATCTGTTCCTTGGATAGCAGTACTGTTGTCAAATTTCACATTTTAGTGCCATCAGTACTGACATAGGGACCACCTCTAAAAAATTATGTAAGACAGTGCATAGAAGATGAGGAATAAGGATTCTCTTCTACTACCACCCGGAGGAGAACTCCAGGTTATTTGTAGCAAGTTTATCAAAGAGATCAAGAAAGCTTATAAGTGTGGAATTTAATGATGACATTTTTTCAAAGTGTTGATAATCTGAAATCATAAATTACTTGGCACTGATACTGCCTTTAAATAGGAAATGTTATGTAACACTTGTCAGAAGGGGTATTTAATCCTAAATTAGCTTTTTAAGGAGCTGTTGAATTGCTGAATAACCATGATATGGAAAACTACAAATCCTTCTATAATAGGAAAAGATGCAAGAGGAATAAAAAAGGTTGGGAACTTGGAAGTGCAAGGTGAAGGTCAAGTGTGATGGTTTGAACTACATGTAGCAGAATTAAGAATCAGTTGTCTGAGAAGCTGCCTGTGCATGGTGTGAAATCCTGTTCACTCAAAACATACCCCATAGTCACTTTTGCAGCCAAATGGGAGGAGAGGGTCTCACTTACCCTGAACATGAGTGCCTCCAAGGTTGAGAACTCCAGAAGAGTGATAGGGAAAGTACTGTGTGGTTTTGTTACCCATCTGTCTCACAGACCTTGGAAGTCCTTGGCTCAATTTAGAGGGTCCTTGCAGCTCCTGCTGCTTGTGTCATGGTGACAGTTCCTTGATAGCTTGCAATTGCAGAGCTGCTCGATTATGGCATGTTCATCTCATCTGTTGGCAGGAACAGTTAGGATGGATACCATTTTGGGGTTTTTTTTTTTGATCCTTGTCAGTATACTTTGTCTTTATATGTGAAGAAATTAATATGACTGGGTATGTAACTAGAAAGCAAAAGAACTTCCTGAATGCTGTGTAGGAGTCTGTACAATTTTAGATATGTAATACAGGATGAGGGGGAAAACAGTAGATACATAAAAAAGTTTGTCATCATCTTTTGTATAACCATGATCAGATTTTTCTTTACCCTTTGAGTTTCTCTAGTTTGGGTTAAGAAATGCAGTGAGGATTTTTCACTGGATTTCATGTTTCCAGATTTTTCTTGTAATTTGTCATGATGAATTACACTTTGCTGCAAAATGTAGTGCTGTCTTTCTGGACTATAGTCTTAACATAAATAGCATAGGCCCACTGGAACTCATGAGGGTTTTTTGTATCTAAGAGGGTCAGTCTTGGACCAGTCACCTGGTGGTTGGAGTCAAGCCTGTAAACAGCACTGCTGACAGTGTTTGATTCTCTGCATCTTCTGCCCCTCTAAAATGTTAATTAGCCTCAGGCTTAAGTAACTCTTTAATCTGAAAAGAGAACATCTTTTCAGCAGTGCCGTACTTTGGTATCTGTCCACTGCAGAGGTGTGATAGATGTGTCTTCCCATCTGGTTAGCAGTGCTGATCCTACCTGAGATACAGTTGTGCTGCAGAATTGTGATCTTCTCCCACTTCCAAACAAGGGTTACTGGAGGTCTGACACACTACAGTTCCAGAAGCAATTTTTGAATGTTTACTTTCAGGATTCTCTTTCCTAGAAGATAAATGTATTGCAGTCTCCTTTTTTTTGCAGTATCCCATCCCGTAACACTGTATTTTTCACTCTTCTGGAATGCACCCATTTCTAGCATATCCAACATGATCAGTGCTGACAGCTTAAGCAAGAGTTTAAGGAGATGGGCATGGTCATAAAGGAAAATAGCAGAACAATGATGGTGGGGCATGGAGCTTGCTAGAAATGTAGAAATGTGGTTCTATTTCCTATTGTAGGTCAGAAGGAATGTAGGAGAAGAGGAAATTCAGCAGTGTAAAGCTTTAATTTGCCTGATTCTGTTGAAGACAGACTGAACCATGCTGAACACTGTATTGAAACACCACTGTTCTGGAATGTTTCATTGTCAGTATAACTACTGTGGTGTGTTACAGACTCCTGGCAGACAAAGTGTATACGCCTCCACCTGATGACACAAGACTGTGCAGGACTGAACTTTCAGGCCAGGCTTGTGGGTTTTATAAAGACGTAAGAATTTTTCTGCTCATATCAGCTTATAATAGCTGAGCTCTCTCAGGGTAGGTTCAGATTGGACATTAGGAAAAGGCTCTTCACTGAGAGGGTGGTCAGCTACTGGAGCAGGCTTCCTAGGGAAGAAGTCAGAGCACCAGCCTGACAGAGTTCAGTGACTTTCTGGACAATCCTCTTAGCCATATAATTTAGTGTTAAGATAGTCCTGTGAGGAGCAGCAAGTTGGATTCCATGATCTTTATGGATCCCTTCTATCTTGAGATACTCTATGATTCTATGATTTTCATCAGCTAAAAAAGAAAGTATTGCCAATATGAATAGACATACATACATCAGGCTATACTACTGAGTTTCTAGTCCTGTACAGTTAACCATATTCAGATTATGTTGGGTGGACATGAGCTTAGGAAGGCTAGTTAATTATCTTGCCTTGTGCAGTCTTACTACTCACCAATTTAGGAAGGTGAAGAATACAGACTGTATTATTTCTGCAAACAAGTCTTGATATCTGTAAAAATGTGAGGATTAACATTTATCAGTTTCATTACGACTTCCATCTTAGTTTGGTTTAATTTTTACCCGTAACTCTTATTTCAGTAAATGTAATGAATATGAAACTTCTCAACTTCTTTGCTTAAAAGCTAAGGAAACCCACAGCCAAAGTTATTGCAGGTTATTACAAATGTTCTGATTTCTCTGAGTACCATATCCTCCTTTCAAATTCCCCATAGTGGAGGGGATGAGTGAGAGGTTCCTGGAAAAGTCTTCAGTTTTTCTCCGGGTAGTCGAGTATCTTGTTGTTTCAGTGCAACATTTAGTAGATAAAAGCATTTACAAATGAGAGCTTTTGTATATCAAATAGGTAGTTCTTGTTTCTGTAATGGGCTGAATATTAAGTCCTCTGTTGATTGCAAACATGTAAAAGGGTTGGGTGATGTGTGATTGCTACATAAGTAATACAGGAAAAAACAAATGGCTTTTTCAGAAATATGACGGAAAAAAATAAGCAAGTAGTTTGACAACTAAGACAGAGTTACCAGCAGAGAATAAACCTACCAGTGCTAAATAGTAATCCCTGTTAATTTGGACACTTACTATCTGCCACTTCCTTGCTAGGGAAAATCCCAGTGATGTAACATTGCCCTAAACTAGTAGGCATTCTCTGTCTTATCCTTGCCTGTAGTGTCTTCTGGTGCCAATATCCGAAAACTAAAGACAGTCCATAGAACTAAAAAAAAACCCTTTGAATTTTGCTTTCCTGAGTCTAAGGATCTCAGCTGAAGTGGATTTTTTTGTAGTGAAGGGCTAATTGTAAGAGGAAACATGAAGTGGGAGTGACCTGGAAGAATATGTTAAATTTTATTTGTTTTCCTCTGTCAAATTAATTTGTTGTCCATTTAAACTTACCAAAGCTAGTCCTATAAAAAAAGAAAACACAACCAACAAATCAGCCTACCAAGATTAGTATCATATCTGTACAAAAGTGTTTGAAAGACTTGAGAAAAGAAGTCTGAAGTCCATCTTGTTTGTCTCAAATGGTGAAAAAAACAACTTCACTGTACCCTACTCTGCCAACAAAAGTAGTTTGACTAAATTGAAGAGGGTCATAAAACGTGTGGAATGTGACAGATTGATGAGTAGGTTGAAAATGTTTATCCTGTAGAATATGGAGGCTTAGGGATGAAGACCATCATCAATCTGTAAAGCAAATGAGATAACTCGAGAAAAATGTGAGCTGAATGTGGCATAATTTAGTCATAAGAAGTAATTTATGAAGGGTTCTCATTTTTTTCCATGAAATCATTATGTTGGTGTTGGGTTGAATAAATGACTTTCATATCGTGTTGTCAAAGATAGTTGTTGTAACCATTCACTATGAAAATGTGGCTCCTCTGTCCTCATTGTTTCTTATCACTGCCTGAGTATTAGTTCAGGATACAAAGAGTGATATTTTCTGTGGAACTTTATCTGTTCAGAGTTTTCTCTGGTAGAGCCAGACACAGAAGATAAGAAGGACTGGGGTCAAGGTGGGGCTGGAGGGGGAAGGGAGGGCAAAAATACACAGGTGAGATAAGAGATAAATTTTGCAGAACCAGATGTGATAACCCTTAATGATTTTTTTGTTGTGGTTGTAATTTTCTGCTGTCTGATTAATGGGAATATTTTTTGAGTTTTGGAAGCAGTCTAACCTTACTGTTAAGGACAGTAATTTTATACTAGCCCAGATCACAATTTTAGCACTCCTGAGTGCCTGTGGAATGCACCCTTTCTTTTGCCTGTGGGCAAAAGAAATATGAAACAAACTCCTGAGATTTACCTGTTCATGTAGTGACTAGGAATGTCACGTTAGTAAGGTAGCTTTCATGCGAGACAGACCTATATTATTTGTAACTACTCCAACATTTACCTAAATTGGCTCTATCAAATAAATGCAAGAAGCTAATTCTAATTGACTGCATTTAATGCAGTGTCACCTGAAAATGTCTATATTGCTAAATTTAAACATGAGCAAAATGACTTACGTAGCCCAAGAGGAATTTCAGGGTGTTTCTTTTCTGCTCCGCTTGGCAATTAAAGAGCAAATCTCTCAAGATTAGCCAGGTGCAATATGCTGCTACTCACTTTTCTGTGTAGCATCAGGTATTGGCCAGTGCTGGAGGCAGCATGCTGGGTTGTACAGAGCAGTAATGTGATCTGCTATGACAAATCCTGTGAGTTCTTTAGGGGAAGTGGAAAGCTGCTTTGTTTTGAACACTGATGCATTCTCCACAGATTGTGTTTGTGGGCTTAGTGGCATGTCTATTTTTCTGCTTCCTACTTCACAGTAGTAACATTTCCCTCTACACAGAAAAGTTATTCTGTGGGAGTTATTCTAGGGGAGAAAAAGATGTTTATGTTACCTTATGTTTTAGCATGAACACAGTTGAAAGAATGCAAGTATTCAGAAGGAAAGCAAGGAGAAACAGAGAGACAAACCAATGAAGAATGCATATCCAGGGCTGCCAGTTGCATGGCTGTAGGCACCCTATTTATTAGGTGAAAATGAAGTAGGACTTGTTAAACTATAAGAGAAGCTGAGATGTTAAGCAAGAGCAATGCTCTTAAGCTCTGGTTCACCACCCCACAGTTACTGCCCGAAGACCATTCCAGTTGGTCTGTGTCATGTTTTGAGCAGGCTGTTGTGTCTATCATCTGTATCACAAATGTCTCCTGGGTAAGTAACTCACAGGTGGGAAAGGCAGCCCTAAGCACCAGCACATGCAGGGGGCCACCCAGCTGCAAAACAGCTTTTCAGAAAGGACCTGGGGTTCCACTGGACACTAAGCTGGCCGTGACCAAATAAATCAAGAGCAAAGGGGACAAGATGTTGCAGTATCAATCAAATCCATTATGAATAACAAAAGGGGAATGAAGAGGATGTCAGACAATGCAGTAGTGAAGGTTTCCTAGTTCTAAAAAAAGTAATAGGGATTCCATTTTTGAAAGGATGACTTTGCAAATCTTTCCAGGACAATGCTTCAATGTTTTCAGAACTGTTATTGGAGGAGGGAGCAAAAGATGTAAAAGAATTGGGCATGAAGGTGATGAAGATAATTTCATTCTTTATTTCTAGCTAATGTCAGTTCAAGGAATTTGGATGCATAAAAGCAGCTTGAAGGCTAATTGCAAGATGACAGGAATGAGTCTGTATTGAAGATAAAACTTTCCAGGCTTCGCTTTTATGTGAGGAAGATTCAAATTCAAAGCGGAAGTTGCTGATGTAGTAAACATCATCTCGTCCAATTTTCTTCTCTTCTTATTTCTTCTCCTGTTGCAGCATGGACTTGGTTTCAAAACTTTACTCTCCATCTCCATTGCTGGCAAGTTTCAGAAAAATGAATACCAGATATAGACACCTGTTTATGTGAGAACAACACTGCACTCCATGTTTTGAATCAGTGCTTTCATCAATTGTTTTTGATAGTGGACTGAATAGTATTCATGCTTAGTTTAGTTTTAATTTCAGGATGATGCTCTCAAACATTAGTGAAAAGAGGTAGAATTTTTTTTTCCTTTTCCCCCTTCATTTACCCTCAAATGAAAACAATTCTGTTTTCTACTCTAAAAACACAGAAGAATTTTAAGTTAGAAAAATTATTAATTCTTAATTTTTATAAGTATGTACACAAAAATGTCAGAATGTATTTTAGGGAGTACCTGTGTTTTCACTGTTTCAGCAGCCTTATGATCTATAAAACAACACAGCTGTCATTCCAAATTTACAAATTGTGCTTGCGTGGGGTTTTTTTTCTTTTTCTTTTCAAGACTGGATGCACTGAATGTGAAAAATCAAAGATAACAGTGACAGGATGATCTAAAATGGATTAAGCATCAGAACAAAGTGTCTGGAATTTTGCTATCCTGAGACTGAACACAATATGAAAACTTCACAATTGTATTAGCTGCCATTTACAGAGAAAAAAAAACCAACAAAAACAACAACAACAACAACAACAAAAACAGTACAAAGAGATCCTTGAAAAAACACATGGAATGTTGAGGATTCTGGTTTGTCTTTTTGCATGCTGAGCAGTTTATGAAAGATCTCAGTTGTCTTATGTGATGGCTTCAGCCATCTACCCATGCTCTGAGAGAAACATGGAAGTCAAATGTTCATGAGGATGCCTTAGTATTTTTATAGTTATTAAATGAAGGAACAGGTTAGACCACAAGCATAGATACCTTGACCTGGATGTGATCTGATCTAAATGTTCAGAATGGCCCATGACTCAACAGCTACAAGGAAGATACAATGATTTGTACTTCAGAGAATTTCTTGTAATGTTGCCTGGCACCTTGCAGATGGTTTCACTTAGAATTTATTGTTGAAAGAAACAAAAAATGTCATTCAGTACCCCTTTTTTTCCTTATATCAACCAACCAACAAATCATTTTTTTCCCTCTAGTCTGTCTGAGACAAATATGTCTTGTTTCTTGTTGCACTAGGTGAACTTGAATCCAGCTAAATAGAGTAAATCACTGTAATTTCTCAGAAAAAAAAAAATATTTTATTCAAAGAGTGAATTCAAACGGATAAACATCTGAAACACCTGCACTGAATTAATGGTCTCTGAGTAATAAAGACCCAATAGAAGTTGCACAAATTTCTTTCTGTTCAATGGCAAAATATAATGCTTTTCCATAATCTGCTTTCTGTGGTGCAAAAATTATTTTAATGTATGTTTGCATTGGTAATAATCCTAAAATACTTCTTTTTTAGGGTAATGGATTGTTCTGCTCATTCAGGTGGTGCGTAAAGATGAAACAAGTGCAAATTTAGCTATATGATGCATGCTTGCTTTCAAAACCAAACAAATAAGCTCAATGGCAGGAACAAGAACACCCCTGAAACACACCTCAAAAAAGGTCTGCATTTTAGCCTGTTGTTTATCCTTAATCTCATCTAATCAGTAGTTCAGATCTCTTCCAAGAATATGCCTTCATGGGATTGCACAGTATATTAGAAATGCAGAGAGAGAATGAAATGGGCTTAAATGTAATCATTTAACTTTCTTGGCTCTTGCTGACTTTTTTAAGGCCGTGTGAATAATATTTTTCAGTTTTTTTAGTAAGCCATACACAAAATTGGTTGAAATATTATAATTACAATTACAAAAGAAGGAACTTTATTTGCTATGCTTTTTATTAAACCAAAATTTTTTGATATATCTTGATGGGGAAATAATTTGATCTTGAATAATAGTGTTCATTAAGATATATTTATTTTGCCCAGGAGTTTGGAGTCCTGCTCATGCAAACTTTGATATTTATGTTCTTATTCCTCCAGGGGCACTGAACACACCCAAATTTTGTAGCTTTGGGCCTGGTCTCACTTGTTCTTCAATTTGTTGAGTTTTGGTTTTGATTTTTTTTCTTCACAGAATATAAATTATTCTAAAATTCTGTAAGTAAAGCAGAAGTCTGGGACATTCTAGTCTAGATTTCTTTTTTTTCCTTAATTTTTTCCTTATTTATTTATTTTAACTTCACTTCCTATTTTGAAGTGCAGCAATAGAGTAAGAAGAGTGGAAAATCTTTTGTGGGAGACAGTTTCAGTAAATAAGTTCAGTCCAGAGAAGGAAAACTAAGTTCATTTAATTGTCTTTCCCTGAAAAAAAGTTTCTGAAAATTTTCATTTTCAGAAAACTTCTTATTTAGACATTATTCTACCTGTAAAGCATGTCCACTGTGAATAAATATCCTTGCTTAAGTGCTGCTGTGGATGATTAGCCTTTTCATTAACAGCTTGAAATGCATTTAGAATATCAGTCTAACTGTTCTTGAGGTCCACCTCTTGGTCTAGCACATAAAGGCAATATTTCTATCTTGTTTATATCTTCTCAAATATTTGTAGAAATCAAGATTTTCTCTAACCTACTAGGTTTTTGTTGTGGTTTGACACAACTAAGCGTCAAGCATCTAAAATATCAGTTATTTTATAAGGAAAACAAAATTAAGAAAATATTGAGGAAAACTAGAGAGCTGCGAGGCAAAAAACAGGTTGAAACTTAAACAGTTGCAGTACAAGGAGAAAGTTTTATTACTAACAGAATTAAAAGTTAAAAGATATAACAAGATATTAAAACACACACACACACCCTCCTCCCTGCTCCCTTCTTCTCAGCACTTTACTCTTTCTTTTTAACTAGCACAAAAGATAACACAACATAGGATTCTATTCAGTGTTGTAGTTCTTCAAAAGTCTCTCTCTTATCCTTAAGGAAAAAAGGGTTTCTTCTTCTTGCTTCACATGGTTTCTCAAGCTGCCCCCAACAACAGACCCTCCCGGAAAGAAACAATCTGCTGTGGTGTAATACATCTCTTCTATGAAAAAATATCAGTTTTTTCACACTGCCACACATGGGCCATCACATGGGGTTATCAATCATTTTTAAGGATGGGTCATTTTGGCCTGAACACAAAGGCTTTTTCTGCTACAAATCTTTAAAAGCTTCTCACTGCTTCTATATCCTGGCATAGGCACTCTCTCTTCACAAACTTCACGGGCCACAAGTAAGTCTTCCATCCCCCCATGTACTTCAAATGGATTAAAGAGACAAACAGTTTGAGATATTACAGTTTCTTACCACTGCATGCCAGAAGTATTTTAAGCTCCACGCAAGGAACGCGGCACCGCCCCTTTTCTCCATCGCCATTTTCAGATCCATCTCACATGGCTCACTCTCTCTGACTCTGAAACCTCTATGTTCAAGAATGTTCTCGTTCAGGCTTTATGGTGAAGAAAGGCTCGCTTTTTTTTGTGCTGCTGGCTGCAGAAAGGAGGCTCCTGCTGGCTCCATGTGGAGAACAGGGGGGAACCCGCTGGTCCCAAGAAGCTGCTCTGGAAAGATTTTTAGCTGTGTAGCAGTCCATGGCTGGGTTTAGTAGTCCATGGCTGGGTTTAGCCACTTGGGCTCTGGGATGGCTCCTTCCCCAGCGACCCAGGGTCCGTGCTGCAGCATCAGGAAGAGGGGAAGGGGGCTGGGGCTTTGGCCTGACCTGACCCGGCCCAGCGGAGCCTGGAGGCTTTGAGGCCGCCCCACCTCCCTCAGGCGAGCTGGAACAAGAGGAACTCCCACCTTTCTGTGCGGCTTAAATGTGTAAATTGTGAGAAGCGTTATTGGTCTAAAAATCTGTCTATCAACTCAGATTCAACCCACTAGAGTTGTTGATAATTGAATTTAAACATAAGGGAGTTGTTTTCAGTGTAGAAGTGTTGTCTTTGCTCTCTTTCAATGCATCTTCTGTGTACTATTGATATCAGAATTTAACCATGAACTTAACACACTTACCATGTGTTTGGCTTTGGATTTATTAAGTGACTTTCCACTGTAGTTTCAGTTCATGGGTGTCATCTGTATTTTTTTCCCACTAAACAGAAAATTTTGCATCTGTACATACCTGTACATATCGATTTAGTATGTGCCATGGGCATCCATTTTTGGAATATTTAAATGGATGTGAAGACATGTGCCTTAAGAGAAGAACACCAACATTACTACTGCTTTCAGCAGAGGAAAATTGTCCTTCTGTATTCTGTTCCTTATTTAATATAAAATGTTATCTTGATAGACACATAATTACTTTAATTATTTCATCAATGGAGCATTTACAGGGGTATTCTTTTTATTCAGCCTACTTAATATTTTAAGAAAAGTTGTTAGTAATTTCACTTGCAAAGTAAAATTAAATCTGCTATCAAGGAAGATTTCTAAGTGGCATTTTAACTTGTGCATATCAATTTATACAGTTATTCTTGGGTTTTTATTGGTTGATCGATTATATGGAACAGGTGTGCTGCACTGAGATTGCTCAGCATTACAATTGCAGGGAGGGATTTGGGTCTGTATTCAGCAATGTGGGTAGTATTGCTCGGAGTGTGAAGGCAGGCAGTCTTCACTACGAGAGTGAGTGGGGTGATCTGTCCTGGCTTCGGTGAAGTTGAAGTTATACATAATTCTCCCCTTGCTAGTAATTAAGGTATGTAAGTGCTTATGTAAATCTGGCATTGTCCCCCTTGTCTTTAATGGACCTCAGTCCTGCACATAATTAAGGTGGCTGCTTATATCTGTAAAGTTTAAATCAATACAGTTTGTAGTAAAAGTAATAACATGCAAGTTTTGTACAGTGCTTCATTTGTAAACTGAGCCTGCTATTTCTAGTTATTACTACCCACATTGCTATGCATATTTTATAAGTTTGAGAAGTAATCCCCTCTTTGTAAGGGGTTTAGGTCTAAGTATAATAAAATTGTTTTTAAAAGTCCATGTATCAGTATTCTGGAGGACATTAAAATGTAAAGACACTGAAATCACTGAAATCATATTGTAGGTGTAAACCTTATTCCAGTAATTTAAACTGACAATCCATATCCTGAAAGGGACCCTGATTGAGTCCCAATGCCTATGAAAAAAAAAAGGCAAGAAGTGTGCCCTTTAAGGCTATATTTCTCATTTATTTGGTTATAAATGAGACAGATAATATAGTCATTATATAATTCTGAAGAAAAATCTGCTTCCATAGATCAGGCCTTATACCTATTCATAACTGTATGCATAATATGATTTCAAATTTTTTTTTCTTCAGAGCATTTGTAGATTGTCAGATATGTATGTACTCATTCCAGGTTATGAGTTTTGAATAATTTTTCAGGATGTATCTTAGCTTTCCTGAGCCGCCTTTTTTAAATCAAAGGAATCCTCAATTTCATAAATGTTCATAACACAAAGAGATGGTATCAAGGGCCCTGAGAATTTTACTGCATTCTGTTTAAATGGCTAGCCAAACCTATGGCTGAAGCATTTATTTTGAGCATATATTTTCCCAGGCACTTTATGGGAGGAGGAAATAGTCACAGTATATATTCCTCTAACCTTAGTCCCTTGGTATTGAAATCAGAGATTATTTTAATCATGCTGTTGCTGATTTGTAGTCTACAGTGAAGATTTTGAATCTTCCAAACAACACAGAAGTGTCCTTTTTAATTTACATTTTTTTCTCTAATATATATGTGTGATTTTTTTTTTTTTTGGGGGGGAGGGGAAGGTTTTGGTTATTCACTGACCTTTTATTGTTATGGCAATAGAAAACTTCTCAGCAAATAGTTAATGGGAAGAGATCGCTACCACAGCCTGATAGTGACATTTGACCTTGCCACAAATAAATGAGGGTAGAGAGTAACAAATGCAGCAACAAACATTTTCACACTGATGGGATTTAAATTCTTTTTTTATTCTAGTCTTTTTGCAGACAGGTGCTTTGTCTGTCCTCATGAATAAATTACTCACAGTAAATAACCTAATGGTTTCTTTTTTTTTTTTTTTTTACCAGTTGCAGTAGATAACCTAATGAAAACCTTTTATTAAACAGGATTTGCTCTTCAAGTGTGTTCTTATTTTTTGTTCACTGCATTTTATAGTCAGGTGCACAGTCTGGTAGTTAGCACTGAAGTGATGTGTTTTCTATCAAGGTAGATGCGATGATATTTTGGATTATTCAGTTTCTGTTTGATTTTGGTTTTGCATCTGACAGGCAGCAATGAAGAATTCAGATAAACTTATGGAATGACAGGCCTCTGTTTGTTAAAGGGCTGTCTTCTTCTCAAGCTGCATACATAATTTTTGCTGTGTTTCCTTTCTCCTGTAGAAGATTTCTGCTATTGGATATTATCAGTCCAGATGGTTACAAGCATGAAACACAACCTCTTAAACCAGTGTTTTCCAAGTGTTTCCCCTGCCTCCACAGCTGTAGAAATTTCAGTTTTTACTGATTCCTTTCCAGCCTTTGGTTGGTTTAGGCTGCTCTTGGAGGTGCTTCATGAGCTGAAGAACCTCCTGTACACTAAACAGTATTTTCAGGCTCATTTTATGAGGGTAGCTGGCACAGTGGAATCCATGTGCTAAAGCATTATTAAGGTATATCTCTGTCTTCCAACTTACCTTACATTTGGCATTTTTAGAACTTTTCATAAAATCATCCTGTAATAGTGACAGATTAGTTTTTTCAACAAGAGCTTCTAAACATGGCATTATTTTTTGTCACTTAAAGATGGGTAGCTTAAAAAACAAAGTTTAAGACGAATACTGTTTGAAATCAGATAAAACAAATTATTGCAATGAACTGTTATATAAAAACCTTGCAGATTTCACATAGATAAAGTAATTATCATTATACACTGTCACCACAAATATTAAATCCATCATTATTTACACAGTTTAGGAAAATTTTGTTTCTGGTAAAAAAGAAATTGACCATGAGAACAGCCAGGTGGTGCATCAGGTTGCCCAGAGAGGTTAGGCAGCCTCCATCCCTGGCAGTATTCCAGACCTGTAGGATTAAGCCCTGAGCAACTTGGTCAGATTTCATGGCTGACACTGCTTTGAGGAGAAGGTTTGCTTGGGTGATTTTATGAGACGCTCTCCAACCTCATTTAGCCTTTGATTCTGTGAAAATCAGTTGAATTCACCTGCTGCTTCTGAAAGTGAAGTAATTGGGTCACAGCACTTACAGGTCTCTTTTAATCAGTCATACCTTGCACAAAGATAGTGAAAGAAACAAGACTTACTACTTAGTGCAGGAAAACATTCATCCCTGAATGTTTAGATTTTTTCACTTGCCTTTTGATATCAAGAATGTTTGATAGCCCAAAAATGTTGCAGTATATCAGGGAAATACATGGAGTTTATTGGTTCCTAGTTTCTGAAAGGATAACTGGTCACAGGTGGTCATGGTTGTCTTTGCAGACCTCTGGTGAAAAAGTGTGGGCTGTACTTGAAACAAATAGGAATTGAGATATATCTGGAGGAAGGTGATGGATTTCTACATATTAAGAAGATTGTACTAAGTTCAAAGACCTTCCTGCAGAATGATGTCCAGAAAAGATCTGGAAAATCAGTAAACTCACTGTATTTGGTATGAATATAGTTGCTTTCTGAGATCTTTAAATATTGTTTTTAGCAATTCTTGTTCAGTTTTTCTTCTGTGTGATGTTTACAGGTTACTTTTGCTAGCCCTGCAGTCTAGCACCAAGCCTTTCTCTTATAAACAGGAGAGCAGTTGGCTTATAGAATATTTAGCATAGTGTAAAACTTTACTTAATTTTCCTTGGCAAGAATGGCAATATGCATAATAGGTCTTTAAAACAAATAACTTCACATTCTTTTATTTAAATGTGTAGGGCCATCTGCAGAGGCAATGAAGAGTTTCCAAGGGTTTGATTGCATGTTTTTGCTTTTTGTTTTTGTTGATCATTACTGCCTTGTTTCTAGTACAGTCATTACTACTCTTAGTAGAATGTGATAGTCTTGGTTTGTTAGGGTATAGAGTGACAGGAGGAAAAGAGGACATAGTGGGGTTTTTCTGTTTCTCCCCTCTCTTCCCTTTACCCTGCTCCTCCACAGCTGTTGGGACACTGGAAGAATTTTGTGAGTAGGAAGGGTGATGAGAAATCCCCATAACCCAAAATCTGTCCTGTTGCCTTTTCTCCTGACGGTCTGGGAGATGCCAGCCGCTGCTGTGCACGCTGGTGCATAACCCCTTGTCTTGCTCCATCCTGTAACTCTGGTGCCTGTGTGCTTTGTGAACGTACTTTCGTGTTTGCCAGCAGAGTGCTGTGTATTTCTGAGCAGAGAAAATTACCCTAGAAGTTCTGGGCTCTCAGAGGATACATCTTGATTTCTAGCCTCAGTCTTTGTTCAGGCTTCACTTTTGACACTTGTATCAGTCTGTGTGTATACTTCTTAAGGGCCTTCATATTTTTTGCACAAGATAGAACCGCCAGGGCATTTTCAGAATATTTTGCTACCTGAAGTAGTGAGATCAATCAAGTAGGGTAAGATAATCTAGCAACTATGTACTTCATTTAGCTTCTCAAGGTAGTGAGCTGTGTTGCCTATTTGTTAGAAATGTCTGGTGTGATTCCTACCATACTGTCCTTTATCAGAGAGGAGAAAATAGTGTCTTCAAATTTACAATTTGGATAAAGTGTTTTCATTGTTCAGAGAAGAAAATATTTGATAGTTTTTTATTGCACATTAAAAAGAGTCAAAATGCCACTGGATAGTAAAAAAATTTTTTACCTTTGTTCTAAAACTTTATTATTTCTACATAGTACCATGCTTCTCAGAAGCCCTAGCTGGATTTCCCTAGCAGTTGTGGGAAAGGACTTTCAAGTTCCTTGTAAAACAACACCATGATTTTTTTTTTAATTTTTGTTTTTAATTTAGAGCACATTAATGAGAGATTGTCTTTCAGCTGGCATAATTCCATGTCCTGTATTAAGAGTTCTCTTTGGTGGATCGAGAACACTTAGGTGTTTAAAACTGAATGGCTAGAATACTTGAGTTTAGCTACTATGGGAGGGGAAGTCTGTGTATGGAAATTAATTGTTTGCTTCTGTGGCTAAAGGTTGATAGTGACATAAAAATGCTTGGAGTCTTCTTCATTTCATTACAGTTCCTTGTGGGAAGTGAATTCAGCTCTGACATGAAAATGTGGGAGGCTACAACTCAGCAGGCATATTACATTTCTTTTCTCCATTCCAATTTGTCATTGAAAATATTACAGACCTATGCTTTAAAGCTCCAGAAAAACAGAGCAAATGAAGTTTCTCCTGGAGTAACATGTGTCTCTGGGGACTGCTCTTCCCTTCCCAAAACAAAAATTAAATAAAAAATCTAGATAGAAACCAAGAACATGAGAGCAGCCAATACCTTAGTCTGGAATGGAGTGGGCTGAGAACTGATGAGGAGGGGGGAAGAAATACCTGTGGTTCCTAGCAAATCTGAACATGGAAACTGTGAAAACTCCATTCTCTTCAGTAGACTGACTTGCTAGAAGAAACAAGGCATTAAGTATTTATAAACTTTTAAATACAGAATAAAGTGCAACTGTTTTTTTTACTTCCTACTTGGTTCTAGATGTACAAGACATACAAGACATACTTTTTCATCTGCATTATTACAGTTATCTGATGACTCTTTCTTTAAAAATAGGAAGTTATATAAGAAAAGACACATCTTCATGTGCATGAAAGAACAGAGAGGTGTGATGGCACATGGGGAATCCCATTATTTCAGCCCAATTCCTTAGGGTTGACATTTCTGTGAGCACCCATAGCAGTGTCTCTGTATGGTCACAGTCCAAATCATGGGTTGCAAGGGAAGGGCATTTCAAGGTTACTCCAGCTGGTG
>JACBWW010000011.1:5643088-5677892 GCA_020086605.1 Lanius collurio | reverse complement strand
AGAGGGATTGGAACTAGATGATTTTTAAGGTCCCTTCCAGGTTAAACCATTCTGTGATTTGGGGCAACTAGAAAATATTAATTTTTCAGATGCTCTCCTTTGATGCTAAAATATTGTTACAGTCATCCTGAAATCAGGTTTGTCTTTATTGCATATTCTATTGTGTGGGGGATTTTTTTGTTTAAGCATAACAAATCTTATAGTTTCAGGCTTTCATCCACAATTAGGGATCTGTAGACAGGTCAGAGAATTACATGACTGTGGAAACACGCCCCTTCAAGGAGGAAGAGAAGGAAACATAATGTTGTAAGGATGTTTAAAACCAAGAGGCTGAAAACTGTTGACTTTTCCTTTGAGTTGAACTGCAGCACCATATGTGAGCAATTTAAAGTAGTCTCTTTAATTACACAGTGTTTTGAAATTTGCAGCATATGCTTGTATGTTGGGATGACTAATTGATGTCCACTCAGTTTTCACAACAATCTCAAGAGCAAGAACTACATTCCAATATGGTGACTTCTTTTTTTTCAAGTAGTGGTAACAGAAGACTACAGGTGCGAGGAGGAAATGGCAAAGTGGGCATTGAGCAGGAATATTGCCCTGAAGTTCATATATTTAAAATTGCCTGCAGTCTTTGTGAAATTAATAAAGTTAAAGCTGTATCCTTAACTTCTTTACAATTAGTTTTTCCAACTGACTTTAATCATCTGAGAGGTAGAGGACAGAGGATGTGTCCTGGAAGAACATTTGTTTGTTTATTTGGTTTGTATTGTTTTTCCCTGGAGACAGAGCACAGCCAATGTTATCTTTGTTCCGCAGTCTCACCAACACGCCTTATTCCTGGCTGGTTTCTTCCCTCTTTCTAGAGAGGATCAAACAGCTTTTATCCTCTTCAGCTCAGTGCTTGTGCAATCTGAAGAGCTCTTCTTTTGAGGCATTTCTTCTATGTCTTTGGTAATCTGGGGCCTAAGGAGTTGTCCTTGTTGGTTTCCAGCACTGATGAATTGAGCCAGGGATTAAGGAAGGACTTTCAGTTCAGATCCAAGCATGGTTGTGGTAAACCATACATTGATTTAAAAAAAAAATTAAAAAACCACAATTTTTTAAACATTTTACTCAGCAATATGCTTTAGGAACAAATGACTTGGTGAACTCCATCTTCTTTTTTCCCCTTTTCTGTGTTGTCTTGGCACTTTCACTTTCTTCTTTCTGAATCTGCCAGTTGGCTGTATTTAAGCAACATTTTACCTTCTTGTTTTTGATAGTCACTCTAAAGATAGGATAAACATTTGTTACATATACAGGAAAAACCTAATGAAGTGCTATGGAACAATTTAACTCTCACCAAGAATGACCCTTGCACATGACACGTGCTCTGTTTGCCTTGCAAGCACAAGCCTTGTTTTGAGCAGCCTTCAGCTGTGTTTAAAGTACACACTGCACTGTGGTTTCTGGATGCAGCCACATGCTCTCTTTTTCTAGTCAGGAAATGTGCAAAAATTAGAAATCTGTGTACTTCAAAAAGTGCAAAAATTATTTTGGACTCTCTCCATGTGTTTCAGAATTTAGGCTCCTTGTACTCAGCATTCCAAATGAACCAGATTCACATCAAGAGATTCCCTGCAGCCTGACTATAGGGAGCTTCTAATGCAGGCAAAGAGTGAGCTCTTACTTAGGCTTACATTTAGTTTCACTTGATCTGATCCCTTTAGGAAGAGATTTCATCAGCTTTATTGCTCTCTAGGTAGAAACATGAAGTCCTTAGTGGTAGGCTGAAAGCTGGGCTGCACTGTGATTAGAAAATGAAGTGGAAACTTACAGTGACCCAGTCTACCGTAGGATATTCATAATATGAATGCCTGGGATGTGAGCTCTTTGTTGTCTAGAAAATTTCTTCCAAAGAATGTATAATTCATTCATCCAGGTGGGTTTAGCACCTGGTATGATGTAGGAGAAAGACTTATTAGGTGTGGATCCTACCTCTTAAATTCACTAATACTTTGCTACTGAAAGTCATTTGTTTTCCACTGCTATACTGAGAAAAACACACTTGCAGTATTCTCCCCATCTTTCTGGTTCTAGAGAGAACATGTACCCCAATGCCTTTTGAATACTTGCACAGCTATTGTTTTAAGACCAGTACCCTTAAGGTTTTCATAGTATTTTGATCCTGAAGGTATATGCAGGAGGAATGTAAATCTGCTAGCACGTTGGTTAAAGGAGCAATGTAGCCTCCAATAACCATTCCCTCACAGTTGTTTTCCCAGTGACCTGCTTTTCTTACTGAGGACTTCAAGAGTGGTCCTACAGCTTCTGAAGATCAACGTGCTGCCTGTCAGCACATCTGTGAGATTTGGGGCACCAATACTACAGTTTTCCAAACCACTATCTTCTTAACCCGTAGTTTCCTTGATGAGATGGCCCACTGACTTGTAAGTGAGGGAGACTCCTGGTAGTCCTTTCTGAGGGTGTCCTTCTTGCTGTGGAACAGTGAAATTCAAAGATCTTTGTACTAACTAATATGTACCTATTTGAACTTGCCCATTCCACAAGATAAAAGCAGCCTGCAGTGTAGGGCTCCCATGAATCTGTGTCATGTAAGGGTCACAGGATGTAGATTACTATGTAATGAGTGCTTTAAAGTAAATATGCATGTGTGTATGCATATGTATGTGCACATAAACAAGGCTGTAATATGTAGGGTCTATTTATAGATATGTATTTGTATGTTTAACTTAAAACTCTCTTGCATGATGAATACACAATTTTCCCCTTCCTTAGACATCTTTTCTCTCTCAGTTACTGTATTTTTTCACTTTTTGGTATTTCCAGGAACGAGCTATGTATCTGCTCAGCACCCACACCTGCATACTGTGTTCAGTTTTAAATTCTGCTATACAAAAAAAGTGTGGACAATCTGGAGAGGATCCAAAGAAGGGCCACAAAGATGATCAAAGGACTGGGAAGCCTGCCATGTGAGGAAAGGGTTTGTTCAGCCTAGAGAAAAGAAGGCTTATCACTACCTTCCAGTATTTAAAAGCTGGCTAAAAAGAACATGGACACTCCATGGAAATCCCATGGAAAACATGAGGAGTAATGAATCCAAGTTACTCCTGGGGAGATTCCAGCTGAACATAAGAGAAAAATTTTTTACAATAAAAATGGTTGGCCGTTGGAATAATCTCTCTGGGATAGTGGTGGATTCCCCAGTGTCAAACACAAGTGCCAGCTGGACTGAATGCTAGGCTGTCTTGTCTAGACTGTGCTTTTGCCAGGAAAGGTTGGTCCAGCTTATCCTTGAGGTCTCTTCCAACCTGGTATTTTAGTATTCTAACTACAAACCTGAAGTAATGAAAAAGAAGGAATATTTCTCATTATGTTGTTCCATCTTCTAAAAGATGGAAGCAATGTTTTCATCATTTTCTTCTAAAGCATTAGCTGTACATTTCCCTTAGGAATTTCTACCGTCAGAAATTCAAAGGTAGCACTTACAGCCATGACAGCAATACTGAGGTGGTTGATCTGCAGATGTGTGGTATCTTAGGGATTTTTTTTTTTCATTTCCCACAGATTTCCCTTGCAGTTATTTTCAGTCTAACTCTTAAAAGAAGTTAAACAGAATAGTATTGAACATATAGGTTTACGTAAAGTTATGAAAAATTATTCTTCATTTCCAGTTAAGGTTTTGCTTTCTGTCTTAAAGTATTTCCATTTCTGATGGGAAACTTTGTAAAAGATAAGCAACTTAGCAGAAGTTTTAAGATTTCTTAATACTTCAGCAGTGAACAAAGACTTGTTATCAAATGTCTACCTCTGGTGGAATAGCTTTGAAAAAAAAATCTAGTTCTTAATGTATTTCTTAATATATTAAATATTCTTAGTTAGTGTTTGACCTTATGCAAAAGTATAAAAATTATAATAAAGGATCTGCTTTAGCAAACTGATTATGCTACTCCCATTCATGCATGGATTTTGATTGACTGGTGCTTCTCATCAAAGTCTTCTTCAACTTTAGCCAAACAGTACCAAACTGATGGTATTATTAATTTTAAATCATTTTCCTATATGTATTATTAAAAAAAAAAAAAAGACAACCAAACAACTCAAATTCCACTTATTCCTTTACATTTATTTCTTTATTTAAAGCTTCCATATTTTCACTGAAGTAATCATAGTCCCTGAAAACCATAAACAGAAAAAGGAAGTAATATAGAAGCATTTCATCAATGTGGTGCTAGCTGTTCAAGATGGATTTGAAAGCTTCTCTCTTGGGATCTATTCAAGAAACCACTGCTGTGTTACATATATCTTATTTTTATAATGTATTTCTGTAGAATTTCATTTAAGAAAGGGAAGCTAATTTTGTTTCAGATCTAATTTTACGTAATAAATGGAGCAAACTACTTGGCTAGTGAGAAGAAATATCCCATCTTATTTAATCATCTAAATGTGTATTTATTGTAGGTGAAGTACAGTTACTGAAATTCTTTATATGCATGTACTCAAGTTAAAATGCCATGGGTTACAATTTGCTGGTGGTATGAACTGGAAAAAAAAAAAAAGATGTCCTTAAGCTTCCAAAACCTGACTTAGCAGTGTAGTGATCATCTCAAGGAGTTCTATATAAAATTCCTTGGTCTTCTTGTCATGCATTTTCCCTTTAAGTCAGGGGAAGTTGTATAGCTAAAATCACACTGAATTCATTGCAAATCTAGGGCATGCTTAAAAGGCACTTCATCTGAGAAAAGAAATCATTGCTTTGACTGTGGCTATGTTAAGTGAGAGATGGAAGTGAATAGCTTTTAGTTTATTGCTCATTTGAAAGCTGGAGGGAAAAATGGCCTTTGTCTACCTGCCAAGCTCTTCCTTTCCCCTGCTCAGACTTCCTAAAAATGCTTATTTGAAATCTTGGCAGCATCTACCCTTGATTTCTTTCAGGAGCTCTTACATTTTGGTTTTTGTCGGTTTTGTTTTGTTTTTTAAATCAGCCTTTTTGTTTCTTTATTTCCTGTAATAAATTTTATCTATTTTTAAAATGTAATAAGTAAAAAGCTAATGTGGCTTGAAAACAGGCCCCAAAGAAAAAGCTACTTATTGAAAAATTACTACTTAATTCAATGTCCAATCACTAGTACCTACTCTTCAGTTGATAAGTTTTTCTCTGTAAAATGATAAATGACCCTCTTGGGTTTCCTTAGGTAAATTTTTAAAATACTACCTCTGTGTATATACTATAACAACATGTTATTGAAGATGCAGTAAGATTGTGTCATAATATTGAAAAGCAATAATTGCAGCTTTTTGCGAACTTGTCATCTGTATATCTGTGGATATGACATCTTAGTGTTATGTAACTAAAAAGGGAAAATGAAATTATGAAGTCTTTTGTTACCTTAAACAATAGAGCATTTAATGCATTCATTAGGCTGTGTTTGCTTTGAGACCAGCAGAAGAACAGAAAATATCTGTTGTTTTCATGGCAGATGATTAAATAACACAAGCTTTTCTTAATAGAAATAATCGTGGGCTTATTGTGATTTTACATTTATTCTGTTTTTTATCTTCTCATCTATTTGGGATTTTTTCAGCTCTTGGCAACACCATGGATGTCAAATAGGCAATTCTTAGAGACTTTCTTGAAAGATTTGTTTTTATGGAGGAGAAAAAAAAAAAACAACTTTGATTTTTTTCCTTCAAAGCTGCTTTACAATAAGGCACTTGCCATATTCAGGAGTTCCAATTAAAGATATAGCTAAATAAACCTGAAATCTTGCAAAGTCCTGCAACTCATTGCAAATGAAAACACTTTTTGAACAGCGTGTCTTACTGGGTGATATTGTGACTATGTACTTTGTCCACATAAGGCAGCGTTGCTTCCTTAGAGTTTTAAATAGCTTTTATGTTTGCTCTTGAGTGACTGCTGATAGCAGGAATAAAAGGCAAGAAACAGTCTCCCAAGAAGAGAAAAATAAGTCAGTTTAGAAGAATTCTAATGTTTGAACTGGATTCAGATTTATTAGCAGATGTGAAACTGAAGAGGAGGTACTCATGATGATATTAATAAGCATGAGCCAAGGGCTCAGTTTAACTCTACAGAAGTTCAACTTTGGGGTGGATTTAGTAATGAGTTCCCAATCTATGCTTGCTCTTTGCTGCACTACATTTGCTGGATTGTGAGAAAATCAAGTAAAGCATTCCTGATACTTAAAGCCCTTTGCTAAGTTAAATATATCCTTATTACTGAAGTGGTCTTACAAAAAGAGAAGAGTCTAGATTTGGCTAACATAACACCTCTTCTCTTAATATTTTCACTTTTGGGGTTCTCTCACCTAAGTTCTGATGCCACTTTAGCTATTGTGGTCTTTTATCCTTTTCCATCTAAAGTAAAACAACCCCTAATTAATAAACACCTAAATTCCAAGATGTACTCTATGTGAGGGCTATCACAAAAAATGCTGACCAACAAAAAAGAATGTTGTAGCAACATAATGATTCCTGCTTGATAAAGATGCTACCATAGATAATGATGCTGCCAGATAAATGTCATTAGAGCATGAGACATTTAGCAAAAACAAATGTCAGGCCTCAGTTGGTGTGCATATTGATCAAAAAAATTATTTCATCAGGAGCGTGGAAGGTGTGTATTTTTCCATCGAATTAAGCACGTTAGGATGATGATTACTTCAGCACCTTAAGAGGATATTTAGGAGAGGTAGATTCTCTTTTTGTCTTCATGATTAAAGGGGCTGAAATTCTTGGCTAAAGTTGTGTGGTTGCCAGACCCAGGAGTGTCCCCTGGTTTCTCTGGGCAGTGCAGCCTGGTGTTGCCAGTACATATGAGATGGAGAATTTTGATACATGTGTAGACTCTGCTTAAAGTGCAGTGTACATAGAGCAAAAGACTTGCCTATCATGAAAGTGTGGGTCTTCCATAAGAAATTACATCTTCTGACAGCCAAACTGGGGAGAAAATTGGGTGGTGGTGCAGGATTGACGGTTTACATGAAAGTGAAAGGTCTGATTAAAAGCTGGGAGCTTGTGGCTTATAAACCACTCATTAATAGGTATTACATAATACGGTTTGAAGTAAAAGTGATATTCTTGGTTGAAAATAAATTATTGGATTAATCACAGTAATTTCATAATCTGATAAATTTGATTTTAGGGGGAAAAAGCTTTCTTCATAATGTGACTTAAATACCTTGAACAACATGTCCATGTTATAGAAAAGACATTTTTAAGGAAGGACTGTTTTAGCAAAACAGCTTTGTTTCCTATTAGTTTACTTGAATGTTTTCAGCGGTATCCTTCCTGCAGTCAAGGTAAACTTAAAAAACCAGAATATTAAGCATTTTGCAGGCCATTATGTAAGAATATTTTCTGTACAAATTACTTCACAGGATCCAGACTGCAGCATCATTCCTCTGTTTCACAAGAATTATAATTGACAAGTATGGTATATGTTTGATTTCCATGAGGTTTTGTTGGACTATATTGCCATATAAAATTCAGTTTTGAAGTTCATTTTTTGAGTCTCTTTATCTCTTTTTAAACAGAAGTCAAAAATAACTAGTTTAAATGTTTTGGCTTGTACAAAACAGGAAAGAGGTAAAACTAGTTTAGCATCCAGTTCAGCTATTTTAATCTTTGGTGTGGTTTATGGAGGATGGAGGTGTTTGGTTTTGATTTTTTTGGTTGTTTTCCTTTTGGTGTTTGGTTTTGTTTGTGGTTTGTTTTTCAAATAGTGGAATGGTTGATTTGCAAAACATTTATGTTTTTCCTTGGAGACACTATTTAGTTTAGACAAAGTACCTTTCTGGAAGTAACCATGCTTCTCCCCATTTCAATCTGTGATGTAAAATTTAAGTAGTAAGTTGGATCTTTGGGAGACATTTCATAAGAGTTAATATCTCATAAGGTGATGTGTGTTGGATATGTTTAGAAAATTACAGACGCCATACTATTTATGTAAACCTCTCAGTGGTAGCATTTGAGGTGTTAATTCTTCCTGCTAAAAGAGAAAAATTAAGATACTTCCCACATTGCCTACAACGTGAAATATCAGGGCATGAGAAGCATCCCTTCAGTGAACATAGCTGCAGGATGTCATGGCCTGTAGTCAGAAGGAAACCCAGAGAAGTCTTGTGATCTGTTCCAATTAAAGCCAAGTTTGCTCTTGCTTTAATTTCTGCCAGTAGCATATCCCAGAGATGGGCATCATCTGCCAAGAATTCCCTCCTCCTGGTTCATAAAACGGGATGCTTGGAACCTGTCAAACTTTGTGGTTGGGTTAGAGAAGGGTAGATGGTGAGTCTTCAAAAAAGGCATAGCATCCAGGCAATTGCCAGCTATACTGGCAGCCCACCCAGCACTGGGCATTTCACATAGAGTATTGCCAGCTGCCACAGAGCAGCAGCACAGCCTAAAATATGTATTGTGCTTTCACCTCCCACACAATACCATATTATGGAAAGCATAGTACATGGTACAAGGTTTTTACAGCAAAGTCCTAGTCTAGAATGTTGGAAGTCACATTTTAGTAACTTCTGTGTGTGCCAAAAATACAAACAAAAAAGCCATCCCTGACTTACTGATATTGTGCAGTGTTTTATGTTTTGCTATTTAAAAAAAATAAAACAAAAAAAAATAGATCTAAGCTGGACAAATTCAGTTTCCTTTAACATTTTATCACTTCAAAGAGCAAACCTCTGTCAGACACTCTTCTCAAATGTATGCTTTGAAATTCAGGGCCCTTGAAGAGTACTCACCAAGGATGGGGTGATGCTTGGTTTTTCATCCACTGTCTTCATTCCCAAGGTAGAGGAGACAGATTTGGCTTTAGCAAGCAGAGGAAAATATATCCTTATAAAACCAATACATGGAAGCTTTCATGAACAGTGAACCAATATCTTGGTATTTCCTAAGCTTTTGTTACATTTGGGCAATGATTTTTGTTGTAGATTTGGCTGTATTTTATCAGTATTCAAAGTGCTTTATAAAAAATTTCTAAATCTAAAACTTTAGACAATAATATAATATGTGGATATGAGCTTGAACTACTTGTCCTTCCCTCTGTAGCAAAAAAAACCTGCTAGACTATTTGGCAGTGATAACTGCTTTGCTAAGTTGACTTTAAATAGTATTGCTATTTCTTCATTTGCCATAGAAATGTTATCTTCCCAAATAGCACCTGAAATATTTCTAAAATGGCAGATACCATTTAGTTTAAAAGCCAAAGTATCTGATGCTCCTGTAGTTAAGGAGGCTGTGAGTAGTGCATGATAAGCAAAACTTAAATTCCTTGACATTTAGGATTAAAAAAAATGGAAATATCATTATCAGTGTTCAGTAAACAGGACACATTGGATTTTGATAACTAAACTTTATCCTATGATCAGCTTAGACGGGCTTGTAAATTTTTTGGTTGTTACACAGTGCCTTACTCTTCTTTTGGGAAAGCTTGCAAACTTCTCCCTCTGTTGATGATTAGTGCTTTCTGTGGGAAGCTGGGTAGGTCCTCAGCAGAGTTAGTGCTGTTGAAAGAGGAAAAGCCTTTCCTTCTGCAGAGCCCACTAGATTTTGTCCCACAGCATATGGGAAGCTGCCTTGCAGAATATTGGTGAGCTCGTAAGAACAAAAGAGCCCTCCCTAGGCCTCATAAGAAAAACCAGGTACATTGTGAATTTTCTTGCTTTGAGATTTGGCTCAGACAAGTGACACTAAGTTGCTTTCTTTTGTTCTTGTCTGCTTATTTTCATTGCTCCTCAAGATTGCCTGGCAGAACATCCCTCACCAAGGCACTCCTTACAGCTCCTGGCCTGTTTTCCAAAATCCATGCTTTGCTTTTACTCCTCTTTATTGTGCCTTCAAAGTCTTCATTCCTCATGTTCCCATTTCTCTAAGTCATGGTCTAGTGCATAATCTCAGTGAGTACTTTGGCAGGGCTGCCGCAATACCAACTGCTGTTCTCCTGCAGAGGAAGATACCAAAAATGTAAAGTCATTAAGTTATGCAAGCAAGATTTTGAATAAATGAATGTATGCAAAGTGGGTTGAATGACTGTTGATTTAGTGTTAGGATGTGGATTTTTTGTGGCCAAGGTCTTGACTTTCTTTTATTGATGATTCACTTTTGGGGCAAGGGTAGTCACCAAACAAAGAATATATTTAAACAACCTTTGTGTGTGATTAATGTGTGCTTGGAATAATTTGCAATGAAGTGCATCAGTATGTATCCATTATTTTTAGAGCCTGCGTTAAAATGGCCTTAAGCTTTCTGATATATAGATTATAAGGACATAGTGAAAAAGTAGACAAAACAGAATGAAAATCTGCTGATCTTGAGTAAGGGCTGTATAATATGCAGTTCGGTTGTGCTGAATATTGTTTAAGGATCCTCATGGAAGTCTGAATGACATAGAAGTTAGAATTGCAATATACATAACATCATGGTAAGCCCAACTTCCCCCCCCATACTCTTACCTATTGAAAGAATTAATGTGATATAAATCAACAATCAGGATGTCTTATGGGAGTTGGACTCAGTGATCCTTGTGGGTCCCTTCCAACTCAGCCGTTTCTTTGATTCTGTGAAAAGAACTTCTAAGTATAGGAGTAGCAAGCGTGGAAAGGCATCTGGAATAGTGGATATTTGCAGCATGCCTCAAACCTGGGGAAAAGTTTTTCCTTTAACAGGGGAAAGCTTTGGTAGAGCCAAAAGTTGGAGCTTTCTACAGAAACAGAAGTGAGACTTCTCATTCCATTTTTGGAGTTAGGTTCAAATTTCTGTAATTCTTGTATTAAAATTGTTTGTTTACACATTTTTCATTGGGAAAATGTGTTTTTAGAGAGATTCCCATCTGCTGTAAGACTTTTTTACACCGGTTACCTTTGCATGAAAGTGATCAATAGCTTTATTACTGAGTTTACTTTTAAGAGGACCACTGACAAAACTACTTGTAAGAACTTTCTTCCTTGTAAGATATTAAAATATTTTTGAGCATGATCAACTGGCACCCTATATTTTAGAAGTTCATTTAATGTTTATGTGTAAGAATATATGTAATGTGCATCTGAAGCACTCGGCAGTCTCATTTATTGAGAGCATTTGTTTCCAGACAGGAAAAATAATAATGCTTTTCCTGACAGGGAAAAATCCTTCTGTTTTCTTAATTGATTGTCTTGAAAAGATGGGGGGAAAAATGGTGTTTTTCTGCATGCATTTTAGTTCTGAGAGTCTTCCTCTTCCTTCCATGTAAGCTGAAGACCGGTACTACAGTACATTTTTAAGCATAATTCTGCTGTGATTTGCTAGCTAGTGAACAACTGCTAACACTCCTTCCTGTTTCACTTCTGTGTCTGCATTTGCTTCATCCTCATAGAAAGTAACTCAGAAGGAAAACCATTCTTGATGCCAGGTATTTCTTGTGGGTGATACTGTATACTCCTTTTTGTGTTCTTGTTCTCTGTAATTTTTCTTACTGTCCAGACAGTTCTTTGAAGCAACTTACTTAATGTATGTCTTGCTGTTGATTCCTTTTTAAAAATTCTGTTTGCTTATCTTTTCCATCAGCAGAGTCTCCAAAAGTTCTAGTGCTAAAAATGGTAGCATTCTACTTGTGGCAAAATACAAAGTGTTGAGCTGGGCTGGTGAAGAGTATTTCTTCAATCCATTGTCAGTTATTTTTGTCTTCCACCCTTTAGTAGTTGTCTCATACTTGAGAGTTACTTTGGCATTGCCACTGCATTCCCTGTGACACAGGGAGAATGAGGTTTGAAGTGCTGCTGCTGTCATCACCCATACATGTTTCATGGGATGTGGCAAGGTGAGCTGTCCTGGAGAATCCCATGTCACTGGGCTGAGAAACACTAGACCTTGTGAGGAATCTGCTTCCTGAAAAAAGCACATAAATAAAACTCATAAATCCCCAATTGGAAATACTTGAAGCAGGCTTCCCTCACATGCCCCCAGACTTAAGAAAGAGCAGTATAAGAAATCCTCAGATCCTAAGCAGTCCCTCTGGATGTACTGCATCCTTTTGTCTCCTTTGTCTTATGGAAAGCAATACATTTTAACCTTCTGTTTCCTTCTCTTTTGTTACTTACTTTATTTCTTTTGCTTTGGCACTTCAAGAGCTTGGATATGCATCAAATTAGAAAACTCTGGTTTTCTGTTATTGCTTTCTTAGTACTGCTCTGTGACCATGATGCTTGGTATGGCATTCATTTTGTATTTGCTTTGAGATGTGGGTAGTGCTAAAAGACTGAATTCTAGATTCAGCTTATTCAGCATATAAAGTACTTTCACTGGAATGACCAGATAATCAGAGGCGGCAGAGAGCCATCTGTAGCAATCATTAGTTTTGTATGGTGATGAAATTCTTATATGCCAAGAAGAGTTGAAACAGCTGCCTTCTTTCCATACCTTGTCTCAACTAAAACACGGGAGCTGGAATGAGAGAGTTAGTTTCAGAAACTGTTGGGTTCGAAAGAATGGGCTGTTCAATTTCCAATTTTAAGAAGCAATTACTAGAGAGGACAAAGGTTGTAGTGCTTGTCTGCTACCTGAAGGTATGGATATAACTCAAAAATTGTTGTGGGTTGAGAGGTATATGTTCAGGATGAATACTAGGAAAAATACTGGCCCTTGTGGAAAGCTGCAAGTGCATAATTTGGGTTTCTTGTATGGCAGAGGTCATAGCTCATAGAAGCAACAGGATCACGTTGCCATAGAATCATAGGATGGGTTGGGTTGAAAGGGACCTCAAAAATCATCTCGTTCCAATCCCCTGCCAGGGGCAAGGGCACCTTCTACTAGACCAGATTGCTTAGAGCCCCATCCAACTTGGCCTTGAACCCTTACAGGGAAGGGGAATCCACAGCTTCTCTGGGCAACCTGTCCCAGTGCCTCACCACCCTCCCAGTGAAGAATTTCTTCCTAATATCTAATCTAATTCTGCTCTCTTTAACTTTAGAACTGTTGCCTCTTTTCAATTACTGCCGACTCTGCTGAAAGGCCTGCCTCCCTCTTTATTATAAGCCTCCTTTCAATACTGAATGGCTGCAGTAAGGTTTTCCTAAGCCTTCTCCCCAGGCTGAACCACACCAACTCTCTCAGCACTTTTTCATACAGAAGTTGGTCATTATCACAGTTTTTGACAAATTTTGGATGCTAATGATTTTGGAGAAATGCTTTTTTTCCTCAAATAGTGAATGAAATAGGCTGATCAACTGTACCAAGTTTAATTTCATTGTTACAATTATTATAGCAACAAAATCTACAATCACACACATTTAAATATACATTTATTTAAATTAGGGCATTTTAGATATCTTTTAAAAATAAAAATACATTCGCCGAGCAATAAATTCAAGTAATATCAATGGGAGATCTTTTTTTAGAAAACTAATTATCTAGAGTACATATTTGTAAAGACCTGCAGAGCCAATTTATCTTTTAAATTTATATTGTTAAAAGAAAAGCTTAGAAGGAGAAAACAAAGGCTTAATAGTATACTGTAAATGTATTTTTTTTAAAGTGTATAAGCCCATGACTTCTAATTTATTAATTATATTAAGCAGAATAGCTATGGCCATGGTCAGAATGAAATCTGATTATGTGAAAATAGGGTCTAAACATTATGCTCTAAGTCATACTAAAATCTGTTCCGCTTCACAAGCCATCCTTGTGGTATTGCTGAATGTTACCATGGAGGTTGGTAGTTGAAGAAGCACACAAAGTCGTGTAAGAGAAGAATAAAAAGCCAAATGATGCTCGAATATTAAGTGAAGCCTGTTGCACATTGTGGATGGTGGCCATGCTGGGCTTTGCAATAGAGTCCTGCTGTACCAGCATTTCTATAGCTGAGAACTTCTCCCTCTGGTGAAAACAGGAGAAAAAAGATGTGTTTGAGTTTTCCTTTTTCTCCCCAAGCAGTCTTTCACCATATGCACCTCGACTTCCAGAATATTTTTTTTTCCTCCAAGTTACTCAAACTCTGTGGAAGTAATTGAAAAGAGGCATATCTGTTTCTTGACGGACTGATGTGGTTGGTTGAACCTACTGCAAAGTTAACTGCACAACTGCAGTGGAAGTGGGGAGGGAGTCCCTGCCAAATTGTAATCAGGCTGGGGCCATAAACTGCTTTGAAACAAATTCCCTCCTTTTCCCACTTCTCTTTTTTTTTTTTCAGTGATGCTTGTATGAATTCAAGGTGCACGTGTGATTCTTTTATCTTATTAGTACTGCATATGAATACTGCAAATGTCAGCTTAGATTGCAAGGCCAGGGGAACAGTATGCTTTAGTTCACTGTTTTATGCCCCAATATCCTGTCTAAAGGGGGGCAAAAAAATCTGCATCTGCCACTTTATGTTTTTCTTATTCTGTAAATATATGCCAGATGAAAAGCTGAAATTGTGGTTCTCATTCAAAATAATTGCCTTTGAGAGACAGTTTTATTTTGTGTTGAAATGTGCATCCTACAAAAGGTATTATTTTTGTGAAAGCTTCTAAATAACATGATGTTGTGGTTTGACACAACTAAGCGTCAAGCACACAAAAAAACCCCAGTAATTTTATAAGAAAAAACAAAATAGGAAAATATTGAGGAAAACTAGATAGCTGCGAGGCAAAACAGGTTCAAACTTAAACGGTTGCAGTACAAGGAGAAAGTTTTATTACTAACAGAATTAAAAGTTAAAAGATATAACAAGAAATTAAAACCAACAACCCCTCCCCCCTTCTTTTCAGCACTTTAATCCTTTTCTTAACCAGCACAAAAAATAACACAACATTGGATTCTATTCAGTGTTACAATTCTTGAAAAGTCTCTTCTGCTTAAAGAAAAAAGGGTTTCTTCTTGCTTCACATGGTTTCTCAAACTGCCCCCAACAACAGACCCGCCCGTAAAGAAACAATCTGCTGTGGTGTAATGCATCTCTTCTATGAAAAAATATCAGTTTTTTCATACTGCCACACATGGGGTTATCAGTCTTTTTAAGGATGGGTCATTTTGGCCTGAACACAAAGGCTTTTTCTGCTACAAATCTTTAAAAGCTTCTCACTGCTTCTATATATCCTGGCATAGGCAACTCTTCCCAAACTTCACAGGCCACACGTAAGTCTTCCATCCCCCCATGTACTTCAAATGGATTGAAGAGACAAACAGTTTGAGATATTACAGTTTCTTACCACCACATGCCAGAAGTATTTTTAAGCTCCGTGCGAGGAACGCGGCACCGCCCCTTTTCTCCGCCGCCATTTTCAGCTCCATCTCACATGGCTCACTTTCTCTCTGAGTCTGAAACCTCTGTGTTGAAGAATGTTCTTGTTCAGGCTTTATGGTGAAGAAAGCCTCACTCTTTTTGTGCTACTGGCTCCATGGTGTTTTCTTCAGTTCAGCTCTAAGTGTGCTGGATGAGGAAAAGAGACTCCCACCGGCTCCATGTGGAGAACAGGGGGGACCCGCCAGTCCCAAGAAGCCACTCTGGAAAGATTTTAGCTGTGTAGCAGTCTATGGCTGAGTTTAGCAGTCCATGGTTGGTTTTAGCTACCTGGGCTCTGGGATGGTTCCCTCCCCACCGACCCAGGATACGTGCCATGGCATCAGGAAGAAGGAAAAGGGGGCTGGGGCCTCGGCCCGGCCCAGTGGGGTCCCCGGCCCGGCGGGGCCCAGAGGCTCTGAGGTCGCCCCACCTCCCTCACGTGGGCTGGAACAAGAGGAACTCCCACCTTTCTGTGTGGTTTAAATGTGTAAATTGTAAGAAGTGTTATTGGTGTAAAAATCTGTCTATGAACTCAGATTCAACCCACTACACATGATGACATTTAAATGAGTAGAATATATGAAATTGAAAGAATGTCACTCTTAATACTCTTTTTTTCTTTCTCCCACTCCCCCTTTTAAATGAGTCAATGTGACTGTGCTCTTCTGTAGACACATCTGGTTCAGGATTGATCTTGTGAACTCAAAATCTGGATTTTAATTTCTGTTCTTCTGCCTTCAGTAGAGCTGTCGTGTATCTGGAGTGTCTTCATTAGGGTTGAGAATTTTAAATCAACATCATCTGTCAGAGTACTGCTTTTGTCATATCATCAGTCAGACATTTATGCAAAGTAGCCAAATCAGTCAGGGTCCTTACAAAGTCACCTACTTAGAGTTTTTAAAATATTGCTAGCAAAATCTTCCATTTATCACTTTATTTATATGATAGTTGTGTTTTCCCTTCTCTATCCTCCTGGAATATCTACATCACTCTTTTTTCATGTCATCCTAGACTTTAGTTTCTTCATCTGTTTTGAGCCTGTCAACTGAAAGAAAATTCAAAATTCATTTAAAGTTCATTCAAAAATGAACTGGAGGTAAACTTTCAGTATATGCACCGGAATTTTAATGTTATGGGAATGAGATGCCTTTGTAACACTGTCCATCTAGTTCAGTTACCATCTGGCACAGTGGTACAGACCCTAAAAATTGCTTTTGTAATAAAAGAAACCTGATTGCTGGGGAATTTTTCGTTTTGATTTTAAAATTTCCTTTGATGTTAGTTTCTGTTCTTGCTAAATTTTCTGGGAGAAAATTTGACTGTGTCTTGCATGTTTGTGTAGTATCCAAGTGAGAGGTAGTTTAAGGAACCCAGTTTGGATAGTCTTGTGATAGCAACAATTTTGTCCAGCATTTGTAGCTACATCTCTCCTCACATTCACTGGTGCAGAAATTTGATGGTACTCGCTTTTTGTTTGTTAGAATTCTGTGCCAGACTTTAAGGTGTTTTTTTGATTTGCAGAAAACTTGTGCTAATTCATGTATAATTGTGGGTTCATCATGTACCTCAGTGGATGCAATACATATGACCCATCTTTTGAAGTTCCAGTATTTTTTTTGTTTGTCTGTGGCCTGTCCCTTTGTGTCCATGTGTCGTGCCATCCCCCACCAGTTTTCACTAGATATGTATTCTTTTGGGACACTGGGTTTTCAGTGGCTTTTTTTGAATTTAGGGCAGTAGTATTCAAGAATAGTTTTCATCATTTGTGTTTCAAAGTGTTGATTTAAGCATTCTTCTTTTAATATTATTTTTACATCTACCTGGAGCTATTGCAGAAAAGCTGTGGTAAAGTTTATTCTGCATGTGAATGGTAAAAATCAGTGCCTAGTGTAAGTGCTGTTTTCTCTGCAGCTAAAGAAAATTATTACTTTATCTGCCTAAAGTGTCATAACCTCGTGTTGTTTAAAGGTGATTCTCACCATGGCCTTGTAGATGTAAATGCTTAACCAGCGCTCAAGTAATTCTCTCGATGTCAACATACTTCAGCTTGTCAGCTGCCTGCCTCACTGTGCTTTGAGTTACAGCATTGTAATCATTACTGCATTAAATCAACACTCGGAGCCACCCTTGCAAATGGAGGTTGATAGGTACCTGCTCTGTTGTGAATGAGAGCGTGTGCCTTCAGTGCATCAGGCAGCAAGAGAGAAGGGAATTAAAACTGTGAGAAGGAAAAATGAAGTGAGTGGAAATGCAGAAGGAAAACATAAGAGAACGTTGTTTAGCCTTCAGCAGGGATTAGTGATTTATTATTTTAATTTGTAAAAAACTTTAATTGCAAGTGTATATGTACTGCAGATCTGCAGTTCAAATTGCTTTGTCAGAGTCTTAAATTCAGCATTATTAAGAAAGCAACTCTGTGTGTAAAATTGTGATGTGCTAACATTTTTATTTTCACCTGTAAGATTTTTATAAGATTTTCATTCCCTAGCAGAACTGGTGTAGGATGTTATACACTGAGCAGAGGATTTCTAATCTCATGGAATAAATTCATAGACAGTTTTGAAAAAAGCTGAAATACAAATTTATTCAAATTAGCTTAGTGAAGCAAATTTTAGGAGTTTGCTGGAAAGAGAACATCATGTACATCAGAGAAGCAAATTATGTATCTGATTATTTGAGAATTTGCATAGAAATAAGAAATTATGCAGAAATCAAAACTTAATGTTCATTTGAGTTTGGACAAGGGCAGTAAAGAGACTTGGAGTTACACAAAGTAGAAAATGAAGGCAAAATCTCTTGACATACTCTACTTCAATTGAGATTATGTCTATAGAAAGATTTTTTTTTTCCTTTTCTTTTGCTCTCTCCATTTCCATATGCCTCTGAAAAGGACCATTGCTATCCCTTGTATGTGAGACATTGCCCTTTAAATATGTTTGATAATACTGAGTATATTGAGATCCATAACACTGATTGATTTTGAAGTTAGCTTTTCAATGCATTTTATTTTCCTGAAATACTTGTTTATGCTTGCACCAATAAGCAATGCTCAAGTGGATTTTAACATACGTAGGACATCATGTGTGTTTTTCTTGAACCACCATTTTATCATGGATAAAATCTTGAACCATTTTATCGTGGATAAAATTTATGCTAAAGGTAATAAAGTTGTTAGCCTAGAAAAAGTGTCTGTAGTTATGTAAGACACAGATAGTGTGTATTCTCTTACCCACTTGTAGTCAGAGAATAAGGGAGTAGTGCCAAAGTAATTTCAAAGCCACCCACCGGCAAAGAACCATCATACTACTGTGTATAACACCAGTGAAATGGTTTGGAAAAAGAATACTAAAGTCAGTCCAGAAATTATTTTGTACCCTTGCTTATGCCATTCCAAATGAAATGAAGGTACTTGCCTTTGAGTTTCACAGGAGAAAAATTAAACAGACTCTGAATGAATTTTAATCAGACTGAAGTTTATTTCTTGGGATAAATACAAAATGTATTTATATTTCTCTTATTTTAGAAATCGCTTTATGTCTTGTCATTGGATGTGATTTTACTTAAAGATGTAAGATGATTTTACAGATGTTAGATGAGCTTATGCTTAAAGGGAACTGATAGAAGGTGCAAAAGTGGAAGGAGAGACATTAATTGCTGAAATAGAAATGTTGAGGGGAATTCTGTGGAAAGGTTTATAGGAAGGGTAAATACACATGGGCCTTTGAATAAGGTAAACAAAAACTTTAAATTACAGAGAGGCATAATGAAGTAACAAGGCATTTAGAAAAGCAAGGTATGTTCTCAATACTTCAGAATTATTCTGAAATAAATGTAGGAGGATTACAAAGGCAAACATCACATTGGAAAAATAAAGATGATAGGCAGGTCTGTGTTTAAGCTATCTTGTTGAAATGAACAGCAGATGATATTACAGTGATGCTGTGAAGCAGATCTAAAAGGCAGCCCCAAACCCCCGCACTGCAGGGACTTGGGACACTGTAGATCAACTTGTTGTGGTGAAGATATAAAAAGGCTTGGTCATCCCCACTGGTGAAAACTTTAAAAGAAAATTTTACCCGAAAGCCTTTGAGGATCTTTATTGTCTCTGTGAAACATCTGACAAATGACTAATTAAAACAAATCATATTAACCCTTTGTATTAAGGATAACTTTGAAATGTTTGTGTAATCTTAGAAGAGAAGGAAAATTTATCAGATTTGAGAGCAAGGCACGATTTTCACAAACTGAGAACCAGGGCAAGGGAGATAGTAAAAGGGTATTATGCAACTCATTAGGGACTATTAGCCTACAAGGTGGTAATGGACTTCTTCATGAAGCAAATTGTTGACATTGATGCAGCTAAATCATTAAAAAATAAAAATACGGCTGCAGTTCACAAACACAGGTTTGTATCAGGTTACATGGGATAACCATAGAATAAGGAATTGCCAATTAAAGATCAAAGGCAGAAAGGACTGCATTTATACCAAGAAAAGGAGGAAGGGGAAATAAATCAAAGAAACAAACAAAACCCAAACAAGCTCTGCAAATACAATGAAGTAATAACAGAGAAACCTTTCTAAAAATAGGAAATTCTTTTTTGTAAAGAGTAAAATAAATAATCAGGGGATTTCCTTTCATTCCAGCAATAGGACAGAATTATAATTTTGTGGTAATTAAAATCCAAAAAAGCAGAAAATATATCTTTTCCAGCCAAGCTTCTTTCCTTGTAAGGTATGTTCTAGGTACCTTGGAAAATGGATTTTTGTGCAAATTACATGACTCATCTATACCCTCAGGGAGGTGGAGAAAGAAAATTGCTTCTTTTTATCAATCTTAGTGATAGAGGAAAGGGAAATACTAGCACTTCACTAAGCAAACTAGAAAAGTGATTCCATGTAGCTAGCTGAAGTAGCATTACTGTACACTGCATTTCACCAGACCTGCCTGGCAGCTGTGTGCAAGTGCTAAATGTTTCAAAAAAGGTGAAATCAAAGCACTAGACTTTGCGGTTGTTAATTATTTCCATTGAGAAGATACTTAGAGATTAAATATTCCTTGAAGATGAATGCATGAAAACGAGCATGCTTTTAGTAAATGTAAATGCGGTTCTCACTGCCTAGTGAATGGAAATGGTGTCTGTCTACCATACCATAGCTCAGCATTTCCCTAAGAAAATATTAAGCATAGTGAACATTTTGGAATTGAAACAGGTCTCAAAGCTTTTGTGAAAGTGTATCTTTATTCACTGTTGGAGGAGCAGAGACAAATCTCTCTTCTTCAATGGTTGGTTTTCTCCAGCTTCAGTGTCTGTGGATCCTTTGCAGTGAAAGGATATGAGCCGATGTGACAAGGTCATCTTCTATTGCTTCTATTCCTTCTCTGATTTGTCTTTCAACCTCTGGTTAACAGTCTATGAATTTATTTCAGATGCTGTATTTCTCAACAGCATCCTGCTTCAGCTCTGCTCTCAGTAGGAAGGCACTTTTCTGTGCCTCTGTGTGTCATCTCTGGTGGAAATCTTGACTTGTTTATTGACTTAATGGGTCCTGCTCTCTGCCTGGTCTTGTTAGCAGTGTTCAAAAAGACTGGCTGCTGTCACTAGTAATTTCATTACTTCTCTCTGTCTTGTGACAATCTGTTGACCACACTAAGCACACGTCAGCTCAGGGCAGTAATAAGTGCTGCATTACTCCAGTAAATGGTTTATTTGGCATATGGTTTCCAACTGGACTTGACAAGGTCCCCAGGTGGACTCCTTTAGAGTTCTGCAATCCTCTGGCCTGATTGATTTTCACAAAAAGTTTACTTTCTTTAAATTCTTGACGTACAATTTCAGATACAGAAGGATATGGATTTCTGTCCAATAATGCTTTTATCTTCATATCTTTTGAAGAAATTGAGATTATAAGTGTTGAAATCCCAGACTTCATTAATATTCTCCTGATCTTTGCCAATACATATTAGTTAGTTGTTTTCAAGTGAGCTATGTACTGTTTTTCTTGTGCTCTAATAACACTGATTTCCTTGAGATCCAATTGCTGTTATTCACATTGGACTTAAGCTTTACTCTTATGGCTGTGTACAGCAATGTTTTTGTGATCATTATGTGCTATAAATATAATGCACAGTTTAGAATCAGTGCAGAAATATGCGGATGAAGTTCAGATAGTATTTGCACGAATTTTAACTGTAGGGATAACAAAACCTGTTTCTATCAGAGAAAAACCAGAAATGAACTAGAAAAACTGCTGCTCCCTACAGGTGCACATTTACTCTCGAAGGGCCTTTAAAAATTATACATTATATGAAGGGTTTCTAAGCTTGTGAGGTGCTTTGTCAGTTCACAGAATCACAGAATTCACTATTTAAAATTAAAGTATGTAGTAGGTTTTACAGTAAAATCTGATATCTGGGGAAGAATTTCTTTAGAAGACTTTTGCACAATTTGCAGTATATTGTGGTATTTATATTTTTCTGAAATAGCTGCTTTGTGCTGCCTTTGAAGGTCAGTGTTAGAAAAGACATTTAAAAATCACTCATCCTTTTTCCAGGATAGCAATTTGTGTATGGGCTTTGCTGAAATTCTCTTTTCTATTCAAGGCAGTCTGCCTATCCAGCTGATCTCAAGGCTTGTAGTTGCAAAGGATAAGGAAGCACTGTCAATGCCAACAGCAAACAATAAGCATGGTAAAATACCTGTGTTTTGTTTTATATTTTTCTTAACCAAGTGACAAAAAAAAAAAAAAAAAAAAAAAAAGGAAAGTGTTTTGAAGCAGAACACTGTGGTGGTGTTGCATTGCAAATTGTGTTAAAAAAAGTAACAATACTGCAAATCTGTAAAAGGTTTGCAAAACATGTACACAGGCATTTCTAAAACCTATAAAGTCTTTATAACAAGACTTCATTGCATCTACTCATCTTTGTTGTACATGTCTTTGGTACATGTCTTTTGATGTACCTGATTTCATACTTTAAACTGATCATAGGGAAAATTTTAGTTACAGAAAAGATAATTCATACAGTACAAATTCCATTACTGTGAAAATCATTGTAGTATCACTTCTATAAATGATTTATTTTTATTTATACTGAGATATCTGCTGAGGGCAAGAGGAGAATTCCATTGTAAACAGAATAATTCAAGGTGCTGATAATGAAATGGTGTTTTATTTTCAGTCCAGCAGTTTAGATGTGGCTGACCCGTCGTTTATCAGTTGGCAGATGCTGATGAATGTGCGTGTGCAACAGTACAGACCAGGCAGCAGATTGTGCACCACTGTTGATCCTGATGCACCTCTCTTAAAATCTTGTTCAGAAGGGCACAGGTTCACTGACAGTAGACAGCACATGCTCAGTGAATACTATGCCTTCCTTAGTACTGGATATGGGCTATCCCAGATAGCCAGAACCTTTGTAATACAGCCGGAGTTTTAAAGAGGAACAAACAAGAGTCTGTGTTTCTACAATCTGTTATGTAATTTATGTGGGCCTCATTACTTTCATGCTCAGAGAATTATTAGTTTTAGTATAAAAATTCTTCATGCAAATAGTTAAGCAAAACCTCACTTCTGAGGAAACCTTTGGCATTAAAACTACCAATTTAAATCTGCATTCTCAATAACATGGTATGATCAGTTGGTTATTTGTACTCTGTGTACGTATAACTTTACTTATCTTAAATGTGCAATGTACAAGTACAATTTTAAGTATTATGAATATTATTTACTTTTTTTTTTTCCTTCTTGGTTTGGACCTTAGTTTCAAGGTACCCACCTCTAATTTCAAAAATTGTCCTGATTCTAATTTTTTAAAAGATTATATACATCATCCTACAGTATGTGACCCAAAAGCAGTTACACCTGAACACAAAGTTGTGTCAAGGATTTGTTGTACAGAAAGAGTTCAGTTCACATCCACCAGCTCAAACAGAGCTTAATAATGTGTGATGGTTCCAGTCAGAGAGCTTGTCTAATGTGACAGACGGATGGCACTTTGCCGTGGCACTCCTGAACACCAGCCCATCTGAAGGAGGCAACTTCAGTTCGGTCAGCAAATGCTCTGGCCACATTCCACTGCTACCTGCCAGTAATTCTGTGTCATTTGCTGGCCACTTCTGAGATTCTTGGGTCATGGAGTGTTTGGGAATATTTTTTGCTTTCTTTTGGTGTACTTGGAACAACCAGCATTTGTTGGTAGGCCGTGGATCTTATATGCTGGCTATATTGCATGCCTGTATGAGGAAAGAGAAAAATAATTTGTTTTAACAAAATGATAGATCTTTTGATCTTCAAAAGTAGATATTTTTAAGTTACAGAGGTTTAGTAAAATAACTTGGGAAGTGACGGAAATAGTATTTTTCTAAGTATTCTTGAATTTACAGATATTCTGATTTTGTTTAAGCAATATGTTTTGTATAAAAAGTAATTCTAAATAATTGGTCTAGCAAACTGTATTGCTGTGCGGGATCTTTCCAAAACTATATTCAAATTTCCTTTCAGACCCTTTAAAAAAAGAGCGATAGAAGCATGAATTTTATATCATAGAAATTGTTTTGTCTCCTTGCTTACAGTAGACCAATTTATCACTGGCGTAGTCCTGAAGTTAAAACTTGTTTTCCAGTATCAAGGTTACTTTTTCTATTTTACCATATCCATATTGCTTATTTTGACTTCTGTTTCATGAGCTCATGTGGCTTTTTTTTTTACTATTTGGTTAATAAGATTTTATTTTGAGCCTTTGCAGCTTTTCATAATTCACTGCTTAAATTTCATGTAACTTGCAACTGCTGAGAGGTTGCAGTGCTGCTTTGGTTGGGCATTAAACTTGTTCCATAGCTCCACAGCATGGTGTAAAAACAAATGTCTTGTTTCTGTAGCAAGCTCTGGTTTCTCCAGTTTATATATGCACTGTAAAACAATGACTTTCCATTAAAAAGACATAAATTTTCCCTGCATTAAGCTCTCTTTATGTGCTGTTTTTCTCTTGTTTCACTGTGTTCTAGGAATGGAGGGCTCAATTCAGTTACCTCAGCAATAGATGGCATTTGAAATAGCCCAAGTTTTTGAGGTTCCGGTATAGCAGATATGATACAGGACCTACAGGACCTCCTCCTGAGTGCCACCTGGACTGCAGGCAGGATTACTCAAAGGCATCTCAAGCAGCAGGAGACACCTGTTCCTGGTTACCTTTAATGTAGTTATTTTTTTATTGCGTATTGTGATGAGAACAGCTCTATTGGATCTGACTGTCCTGCCCCCAAAATTGCCAAATGTAAATGATCAGAGAAAAAGCTCTGAACACGGCAAGTGCATGTTACCTATCTTTTTAGCACAGTATCAGCCTCAGGCACTTTCCAGAAAAAGTGTAGTTAAGTGTGTATATTTAGTAATCTTGGTGCATTTTTCTTGCCTGAAACCATGTATATGTTTAGCAACTGCAGGAGCATTTCACAAGGACTTCAGCAGATCAGCAATGTACAAAGAGCCTCTTCCTTTTGTCTGTGTGGAAGTCACCACTCCCTCACTTCATCTGCTGTCCCTGTTTGTTCCTAGTCCACCCTGCCTGTGCTACACAGGCTTTCAGAGTTTTCTTTCACCCTCTCAACTCTGTCTTCTCTGAAACAAAGAGTTCTGGCATGCATCCTTCTTCTCGACATGGAGGCCATTCCTTTCCTCTGATTGAGTGTGTTGCCCTTCTCTGGCTTTCCAGTTCTACTGTGTCATTTTAACAAAGGGGAGCCAGACCTGCTCACAGTATTCAGGATGCAGGTTGCTGTTTATTGCCCAGTCATTTAGTCTTGCAAAGGTGTCTGCTGTTCTCCCGAATTGACCATTTTCTGTAATATTTCAATTTCATATCATTAGCAACTTTCATTACCACCAAAAAAAGAGAATGAACACTACAAATATGTTTAACACCCTATCTTGCAACCCAGCTATGTCCTGGAATTTGTTGGTGGTATCTGTTGGAAGAGCTTACTCTCTCTGTTTTTGTTTGTCCTCATGTAATTAGTCATTCATGAAGGAACCTTCTATCCTGTGTAATATCTCTACAGTTTGCCCAGAAACTTTTAGTGAAGGACTTACGAAAGGCTTTGGTACAGGCTGATACAGCATTATTTTATCCATCTTAGGACATTATATCCCAAATGAGTGGTCTTACTAGAAGGATGAAAAACTGTGGAACATCAGACCAGAGGTGTACCTTGTCTTGTTTAGTTCTTCATCGGTGACATGGAGATGGAATTGCAAGGCATTCTTGACAAGTTTGTGGATCACAACAAACTGTGAGGTGCACTCAAAACACTCAGAGGCCTGGCTGCCATTCAGACGAGCCTACACAGGCTCGATGAGAGAGCTGGCAGCAGCCTAGTGAAATGAGGCAGATAACTTAGTCTTGAGCCTGGGATGGACAGACTCCGCCCATTGGTACATCCTGGGCAGTCAATGGTGAGCAGCTCTGCTAGAACAGACCTGTAGGCTATTGTAGCCAGCAGCCTGAGTGTGAGCTGGCAAGATGCCTTGGCAGCCAGCTGCGTGCTGGGCTTCACTAACAGCAGCACAGCCAAGAGACTGAGAGAGAATTTTATTTGCTTTTGCTCAGCACTCATTAGACTGTGCCTAGACTGCCATGCACAGGTGTTGGGGACAGCCCAGTACCAGAAAGACATTTATAACTGGGGCAAGTTCAGCAGAGGATGGCCAGTGGCAGGAGTACTTGCCGTGTGAGAAGAGGCTCAGAAATGGGGCTTGGTAAACCTGGAAAAGAGATGGCTAAGGGGGAACCTAGCAGCCACCTTCTTGTATTCGTGAGGAAGTTAGGGAGAAGATTTGGGCAGGCTCTTTTGCTGAGCTGTGTGGCTGGAGGTTGTCTCATTAATTGAGAGGAGATATTTTGTTTTGACTTAAAGGGAAGAGAAGTTCACTCTACGTGTAATTAAGCAGTTAAGGAGATTGCCTGGAGAAGCTTCGTTCCTGGATATTTCAAGAGCCAACTGGACAAAGCTAAACAACCTGGTCTTGAATGTTGATCACCTTGCTAAAGCAGGTTTTCCTGATCTGCTTGAATCAGGATGTTGGATAAGAAAACCTGCTGAGGTCCCTTCTGACCTAAATAATTAATTTTTATGATCATTGTTCATTTTGTACTTGCTTATTTATTACTAGTCACCTTCTTACCTGCATGTTTATTAATATCCAGCTTCTTAGCTAAAATCAAAATAATGTTTTTAAAAAATAATTATACTGTGGAAAACAGATTTAATTATACTGTGGAAAACAGATTTGTTCATATTGTCATTAAGCCCTCACATGATTGAGTTCTTACATTTCAATATACAGACATAATTAAAGAACAGGTAAAAATAATATCATTTTTGTAAGAGATTCTAGTTTGAAATAAATCTTCCTCCCCTGCACTGGAGGAGTATTATATCATCTCCTTTTCCAAAGGAAAAAATCCCAACAATTAACTCTATTATAAATGCTGCATACTTAGCATAATTATTTTTGTACTGAATCTGCATGTGCATATATTTCTGCTGAAAATATTGTATGGAAAAATGTCAGATGATACTTAATCCTATGTGTGAAAAAAAAAAAATATATATAGGCAAGCTTGGGCTTGGATGTCTTCATGTCAGGGACAATTTCTAAGTCCTGGATAATTACACTCATCTTTCCAGAAGTTTTGAATAACCTTTTGATTATATAGCATTTCCCTGATTAGCTTGTTTGTTGGTATATTTATTATGCATCTGAGATGCAATTTATCTACCTAATTTTAGCTACCTGAAAAGGTAGTCACTGAGTTTAAAATAGTTGCCTTGGCACCCGCTACAGGTAATAGAGATGATTCTTCCTATCCCCAAACATGAGTCATGCTGTCTGCCTTAGAGGCTTCACTTGAGATAGAATTAATCCCTCTGCAAAGCACCTGTTTTACCCTATTAACTAGGAGGGGACTTTAGGCAGCTAGCTCTTCCAGGAGAACTGGTTTTATGTGCTTATTTTGCAGATCTCTACATTCAGACTCATCCTGTGTCACTTTTTTTCCCCCCCAAATATCACAGAAACACCTGGGAGGAACAGAAGTGAGCCCAACATAAAAAAAAAATGCTTTAAACTATCGTTAGACTTAGTAGCTGATGCAAATATCTATTTTTACATAGAATTTTGTAATCCAACTCAGCTGGAGCCCAAATCTGGAGCAGATACATACCTGGTGTGATGACTCCTTGGAAACATGAAGTCAGCACCATCTGCAACAGAGAGTGGCGTGTCTGCAGGATATGATGGAGTAGTGATGCTTAGTTTGGGGGTTGTTATTTGTTTGGATTTTTTGGATTTGGTTTAGGTTGGGGATTTTTTGGTGTGGGGTTTTGTGCGTGTGTGCATGTGTGTGTGCATTTTTGCATCTTCCCATCTCTGCATATCTCCCAGGAGACACTGGTGGCTGGAACAGTGTTTTGGCTACTGCTGAGCAGCACTGGCACAGCATTGGTGCTGGGTCTCAACATTCCTCCCATCAAGTGAGCAAGATCCTGGGAGGGGACACAACCAGGATCCAAACAACAGACCCAAACTGACCAAAGGGATATCCCACATTATATGACATCAGCTCAGATTTAAAAGCTAAGGAAAGGAAGGAGGAAGGTGTGGCATTTGTTATTCACAATGTTCATCTTCGGAGCAGCTGCTATGTGTGCTAAGCCCTGCTTCCTGGGAAGGGGCTGAATATCACTTGCTACAGGGAAGTAGAGAATAAACCTTTCTTTTTTTTTTTTTTTCTCTTTGCTTATGCTCACACAAACTTTTGCTTTTGCTTTAGTAAATTGCCTTATCTCAGCCTATGAGTTGTTTTCCATCTTGTTATCTCTCCCTGTCCATCTGGGAAAGGGAGTGATAGAGTGGCTTGATGGTCACCTGGCATCCAGCCGAGGTCAACCCACCAAAGCATCACTGGGAGACTGTGGAAACTATAGAAGTGGTGTGTGTGAAATAAGACTCCAAATCTATTCTGGAATTTCCTATTGTTAGGCTTCTTTTTCTTGATTGCTAGTCTTAAAAGCAGATTGATGTTGGATACATCAATCTCTTTTCTTCTCCCTTGGCAATATCTGAGTCCTCTTCAGGACAAGCCAGATATATGAGTTTGTATCTACTTCAGATTAAACCAGATGAAATCTGAAGTATTACTTCTTTCTTTTCCTTCAGAAAGTAATTGAAAGCAAGTTGTTCTTCTAGCAGCAGACCTGCGTGTACTTTATAGAAAACTCATGTAATTGATAAGCACTTCTAAAAGCCCAACTTGAACTCCTGGGCTAAAGGTGATAGCAATAATGCTTAGCATTCAAAGACTGCCTTTATCTGAACAATGAAAGCAACACCAGATCAGCTCAAAATATAGAATGTATCTGATGGCTTAAGGTATAAGACAGGAAACAGCTGTCTGTGTTGTTAAGAGTTCTCTTTTGTGGGCAACATTGTAATAAGTGTTAAGTCTAGTGGATTAATTAGAATAAGTGTTCTTTTGGTTTTGTATGTTCAAACATCTCTGGCAAATTCTGACACAAATATTAAAAGAAATAGATAATCATGAATACAGCCAGTGAATAGCTATTTCTAACCTTGTACTGTCACTATGTCTGGTATTTACATTCAGTAAGTCTTGCTGATCATAAAACAATAGTCTGCTTACTTAAAATGTTTTTTAAATGCTTTTTAATGATCTTAAAGAGATCATGAAGTTCTAAGTACCTCAGCTTTGAGTAATTGTTAAGTGTAGAAGGGGTCTCTCAGTTTCTCATAGCTGGCTTTACAAGTGAACTTCCAGTTGAAATTTTTTCCTGTGCATGTTTGGACTAACAAGCCCCAAGTATCTTATCAAATAACAGTATCAAATAACTTTTGAATAATACTTTTGAATAATTTATTTTGTAGTCAGAAAATATCTGCGTATGTTAAATTCTGTGCTTGTTTGGTTGACAATATTGAATTCAGTAGAGATCTGCATATTATGCTTTTATGATTTTTTTTCTAGTCCTTTTGTAATTTGTACAGTCCTTAGGCCAGTGAATCTTCATTTACAGTGGAAGGCTCTAGATATGCCTATAGTGCAAATAATTATTTTGCTGCTGTGCCCGTGTAGTGGTTTGTAGAACAGAAACACTTTCAGACATTCCACTTTCTTGAGAGATTTTTTTATAGTGCAAACAGAAAAAGATACTCTCCAGAAATATAAGTCTTGGAAGTGCCCAAAGAGTTAAAGACAGGGGGGAGTGTGTGTGTGTGTGTGTGTATACATATGTGTGTATATGTGTGTGTGTGCTTAATTATGAGACAGCTTCTTGGATGGAGTATTTCAGCCCAAACAGTAAGTTTGTGAAAAGTGTAAGTGGCTCAAAATAGGATCTTAAAATGAGATGTGCTAGCACTGCTAGGTCTGCCTGCAGCCAGAAGAAAATTGTGTAGCCTCCTCACCAGCTTCACATCATGGAATTCCACCAGAACTGCTTTTAAAAATTGCTTCCAGCAAATTTGACTTCCTCCTGTTGCTGACTGCTTTCCTAGAGGCTGTGATGTCTCAGGTCTGCACTGCACACCTTCCCCATCTTCACCAGCTTCATTTCAGGAAGCAGCTCCTCTCATCTTAGTCGAGGGAGGGGGAAGCAAGAGGCGGCACAGGGAGGAGTGGCACCTTCTTTCTTGGCTTCCTGCCCTTGTCCTTGGCCTCCTCCCCAGTATCATGGGATGTATCTCTGGCAGCATATTCCTGAATGTGCCATTTGTTTAACGTGTGCAAACATTTTATGCTAAAGAAATTTAATTTTCTGTTATAACATGTAATTTGACAGGATGAACGTGTAACTAGAATGACAAACACAACTGAGATTCTGTGGATATAAGTAGATTTAAAAATATTGTATATACATTCAAAGTATGTATGTAGGAAATTAAAACTAGATAATGTAAACAGCCAAAACAGGCATTGGAAAATGTGTTTAACTTAAAACAATTGTGTGTATGTCTTTGCATGTACACTGAAATGTATCTGCCCTGAGTGGATATGCATTGCAGCCAGTGCAAAGGAGTTCAGTGCTGTCTCAAACCAACCTTATGATGAAAATAGGAGGCAACAATTATTACACAGCTCCAGTTTAACCCAGCAAGGCAATTTTAAGGACTTACTCACTGAAGTACTTTGGCTTTAATTCTGTTGAAGAATTGGACAATAGTGTGTCTTTGAAAAGAATATTCTGACAAAAATGAATGATTAAAAGAAGTCAACCTGCATGAAGGCTGGGATACACTCTCAACCTGTGAGAGTGTTTAAGAAAAAAAAAAAAGGAAGGAGTAGTGTATCTTTGCTGGGCTACAGAAGTGGAAGAAGTAGGTGCTGGAAGATGTTTACTGAATTGAATATATTGATTTCTGTTGCCAATACTAACTTTAATTTAGGAAAATAGAGTTACACAGTGTCTAATAAAATTCAAATACATGTAAATTATGAGTGGTTTTCAGTTTTGTGCAACTAGCTGGTTTAAACCAAGTCATTGAGGTGAGAGCTGACTTTCTTCCTATGCTCAACTGCCACTGCAACTTTATTATTGTTTCTGATATTTTAGCATAGCCTTTAATAATGGGCCCATTATTAAGGAACTAAATTTTGTACTGGTTTATGTTCTTGACAAGTCCTGTGAAAGTAAGCAGGCCCCTAAAAAAAGACAGTGATAATATTGTAAAAGAAGACCCTAGTTTTAGGCTTGTAAAGAAAATTATTGCAAGTTCACTTGCCCAGAATACTTGAAGGTGCAGTAAAAATGTAATCATAATTTAAGGCAAATTTTTGTTGCTATGATAATTCAGCTATTTATCCTCACTGAAAAGGGATCCAGTATCTCTGTTCTGGGAAAGTTTGTGGTTTTTCAGGCAACACATCCCTGACACTGAAATAAGGAATTTGATTAAGGTTTTGATAGTGCTGTGGGACCATTCCTTTGGGTGAGTTATGGTGGCAGTTCATTGCTTTATGAATCACTTGATTAGTCTATTGATGTCATGTGAGGTTGCTTTTCACTTGTGGTCTTGTTGGCAGAATGGCCATGGATAAGGAAGACATAAAGTACATTCTTCACAAATACAGTTCAAAGCATCAGCCTGAGCCTCCTTCCTGCCTAAGTTTAGTCAGCCTGTGTTTGGAGAAAATTTCTTTTTAAGCAACAGCAGAATCCTTATCTGCTTCCCATATTTTATCAGTTAACAACAGAAATATTTAAATGAACAATTTCTTCATGTAGAGTCATAGAATGTTAAGGGTTGAAATGGACCTTACAGATCATCTAGTCCAGGCATGGGCAGGGACACCTCTCACTAGACCAAGATGCTCAAGGCCTTATCCAGCCTGGCTTTGAACACTGCCAGGGTTGAGGTATGTACAACCTCCTTGGGCAACCTGTTCCAGTGTCCCGCCACCCTCACAGTAAAGAATTTCATCCTAACATCTAACCTAAATTTACCCTCTTTCAATTTGAACCAATTACTCCTTGTGCTATCACTATAGTTCCTGACAAAAAGTCCCTCTGCAGCTTCCCTCTAGGCCCCCTTCAGATACCAAAACGCTGCTATGAGGTCTGAACACAATCTCTCAATATCTTATCCAGGCTGAACAGTCCCACCTTTCTCAGTCTGTCTTTCTAGGAGAGGTGTTCCAGTGCTCTTACCAACTGCATGGACTTCCTCTGGGTTTGCTCCAACAGTTCCACATTCTTGTGTTCTTATCCAGAACTGTATGTAGGTGTCAGGTGGGGTCTCACAATAGCAGAGTAGAGGGGCAGAATCACTTCCCTTGACCTGCTAGCCATGGTACTTTTGATATAGCCCAGGATTCCATTGTTTTTCTGGGCTGGGAGTGCACACTACTGGATCATGTTGAGTGTTTCATCAACCACCACCCCCTAGTCCTTCGCCACAGGGCTGCTCTCAACTGCTTCTTCACCCAGCCTGTTGGTGTGCCTGGGATTGCCGTGACCCGTGTGTAGGACCTGCCACTTGGCTTTTGTTGAAATTCATGAAGTTTGCATCAGCCCATCTTTCCAGCCTGTCAAGGTCCCTCTGGATGGCATCTCTTCCCTCCCTGTGTCTAACACTCCACCCAGCTTGGTGTTGTCAGTGAATTTTGCTGAGGGTGCACTCCATCCCACTCTCTGTGTCACCAACAAAGATGTTGAACAGTATCAGCCACAGTACCAACCCCTGAGGGATACCATTGGTCACTGGTCTCCACTTGTACAAGAGTCAGACCACAACCCTTTGCTATCCAGCCAGTTCATTACCCACCAAGTGGTTCATCCATCAAATGCATGTCTCTCCAATTTTGGGACAAGAATGTTATGCAGGACAGCATGCAGCACTTTGCATAAGTCCAGGCAGATGATGTTGGTTGCTCTGCCCTTTAAAACAACTGTAAAACAATTGGCTCTGAGAGAGTTATACAAAGGTTTAGGTTTGTTCATGCTTTTCCCCCAGCAATTTTTACTACTATTTAACAGATTATCTGGCTCAACGTATCAAAAACAGGAAGAAGACAGACTTAATATAGCCAGTCTATTATAAGACTTGCAAGTGATGTGTTCTTAACCAATGTATTTTAAGAATGTGCTTAACATATGTGTATGAAGATAACTCTGTAAATTGATACTCTTTTAGTGTGACAGAGTGAAAGCTGAAACTGTTAGACTAATTGCAGTCTTATGCAACTTAAACATACATATTTTTATTCTTTTCCATGAATAAGCTATCTCCTGGATAGTGTAATTTTTGTCTAGAAAGAAAGTCAAACAGAAGATACACACTGTGAAGGGGCATTGGATTCAGTTTAACTGTGAGGGGGTTAGTAATTTCCAAACTTTCAGACAAACTGTGAAGAAAATGCAGTTGTCATCACATTCTCATAATGATTGTCATTGTTGATTTCAGAGTATTTCAGTTAAATCCAAACTTTCAAACCTGGTTTGGGTATGTAAAGTATACTTACTAGAAAATGACTCATTAATGCAAGGACTTCTGCCTGTGTTTTCTGGCAGGCAGAGATCCAGAAACTGTTTTCTAGTCTACTGAATTTTTTTTATGACTGTGTTTCTAATGGACTTTATTAGTTGATGTTTCAGCAGAAATTTTTGTCAGTGTTTATTTCTATGAACATCCGGATTTCATGCTTGGGAGGACATAAAATATTCCTCTGTATAGAGTTAAAAAAAAATAGCTAGGATTGTACTGACAGAATTTCTGGTTTATTTTCTCCATTAAATTGTACATACTGTTATATAGATCAAAGAAATGTGACTCTTGGGAGAGCTGAATTCAACTCCGATGTCCTTTAGATTTTTGCCGTATCTTACAAGAGATACTTTGTCTCTTTGAGACTCTATACACTTTTATGCAGTTATAAGAGTCCCATGATTTTGATGTCCCATCAGAGAGATGATTTGGTCCAGGGGAAAAATCTGGTCAGGTTAGTGCAATGGTTGCTTCTTCACACATCTTTTTTCTGTGAGGGTGACAGTGACGTCTATGAAAGAACGCAGGTGAATCAGCACAGTGTTTCAGGCTGGACTGTGTGCAGTCCTGGTGTGGAGTCATGGGGTCCCCAGAGCAAGTAGTTGGCAAGATGGTCCCTAATCTTGGTGTAGGGTCATGAGGTTCTCACCTCTAACTTTTGTACTCTGGTTTCCTTCAGTATTAAATATCTTCAGTTACAGGACTGGACAGGGAATATCATGTTGGTAATGAGTCCTTTCAGATCTTGATCTTTTCTGATTTGCACATGCTGCTCTTGCTGCTCACAGTCTGCTTCTTCCAGATGCTTCCAGATGTCTTTGCACTTTTTGATGATCATCAAGCAGTTTGCATAGTTTGGCTACCTGTTTTCTTCAGCACACAAAACCGATTCTCTTTTTCAGGACAGGTGGCTGACTATATTTCATCTGTGTGTGCCACAGTAAAGAGCTGTTTACCATAGCTGTTGCTTATGCTAACAGCTATCCTGTCTGGACATAAATCATCTAATTGCTACAGAGAGTGAAGAAAAAAACCCTAAGTTCTGGTTTGGTTTTTTTGCTCCAAGTTTCTTGGTCATAAAGTATGTTAAAGGAGCTTTCCATTTGGCATTGTTATTTGTGGGGATGCTCTAGACTCTCAAAATATTCTAAAGAGTTTATGAAGCCACAAAATCAAAATAGTGGATGATAAAAATTCCTGTGGATAAACTTAAAATTATGCACATATGGAGAAGAAGAGTAATACGACATCCCGACTTCACACAGGAGTCTGGGATCTGCTGCTTTTTTGTGGGGCTTGGGTTGTGTGCATAAGCTCATGTAAAAGGAGTGAGGGGAACCTATAGTTCCCATTAGGAGCACAGCACTCTTCAGCAAAACACTCGGGAAATGTTTGATTGTTGCGCTCATCTTTGGCTGGGGGAGGTGCATCCAGATGTTTAAAAAAGCAGATATCCTTACCTCAGCAGGTCCCTACTTCA
>JACBWW010000011.1:5536458-5628134 GCA_020086605.1 Lanius collurio | reverse complement strand
TCGGGTTCTTGATTTAGTCTGGGACAGGTTTCACGTAGTTCCTTGGAGCAGCCATGAGTGTATTCATGTTGTGCTTCTCAGGAAACGGAAGTTAACAAGACTGGAGACCTACACAAGTAATAGTTATTCCTGTTCAGAACCCCATGTCTTTCTAAGTCCTGGCGAAGGCACAGGAGCCATAGCAGATGCAGTATGAAGAAACTAAAAATTGCTTCACTGATAAAGGGTTGCAGTGATAATCCAAAACATTTTTGGGATGGTTTGAAATGAGCTGAGTGGAAAGGTTTCTGTGAATATTTAGTGTGATAGAAGAGTATTGAGGCAATATATTCTCCCAGCAAAACCATCTTTGAAGAGAGGGAAGAAAATGCTAATTATCAGAATAAAATTAGAGTTAAATATGATACTATTTTGACTTGAAGTTATGTTGAAAAATTAGTATTTCAAAGCCAAGAATTTCTGAGAAGCTGGATAGAATGCCACTTAGCAACAGCTCAGTCTAATGCTAATTTAAAGCATTAATAAAGGCCATCACAAAGAAAAGCAAAGTATCCGTTCTTATCAGGCAGCTAGTATATGAACATACTTTTGGTAATCCAAAAGCACTTTTTCCTTAGATTATCTTTTTTGCCATTAGTGGAATAATTTAAAACTTGGAATAAAGATACTCTATGAAAGTAATAATATTGATCTCAATGCCAACAGAATTTAAATTTTAGTATATTAAATTTCTAGTATTTTATTGTATTACATTTATAACTTTTTAAGATCATTGATGACTTTCTCTCTGGTATCATTCATTAGGGCTTTTTTAAACATAAAGTGATTTCACTTCTAAACCTGACTTTTATAACCAGCATAGTGGAAGAGAGTCTTTATTTCACCTCAAGGTCAAGGGAGATCTGAGCTTAAAACACAAGAAGCAAGTAAAGTTGTGCCTTTTCCTCTTCTGATGCATCTCCCTCTGTTGTACTGACAAACACACACTTTTGCAGCCATGTGGGAATGCTGCTGGGAAGCTGAGTATATAGGAAATACAAAAAAATGAGGTGGCAGCTCTGGGTTATAGGAGGTCAGGTGAGTTGGTTTCCCTTTTTGGTGAAGGGCCGTTGGAACAAAGTGTCAGCTTGTTTGCAAGTATTGGGCTTTTTAGCATGGCTGTTGTAAACATACACTTTAGGCCATGAATTTAATCAACTTTCATGTAATATTTGGAATTACTAAGAAAGTTCAACATAATATGCCTACATAATTGTACAGGGGGATGGAAGTTTTGGGTGTGTCCCCCACAACTCTGCCCCACTTCTTTCTCTAAAAACAAGTTACAGTCTCTATGAGACTTAGCCATCTAACCTGTTTCCAGCAGTTTTCTCTTTCTATGCTTGAATTTAGCAATATCCATCAATAGTAATTTCCCTTTGCACGGAGAATATTTGAGGCTTTCAAAACCATCATACCTCTTCTACAGAGAAAGTTAAGTGCTTTTAGAAGACAAAATTCTGAATGCTTCAGTTAGTGATTGCTTTTATTTATTCTGTCATCCTGGGAAATGAAAAAAAAAAACCCTCAAAAACAACACTAAAAAGCATTTTCCAGATTCCATAGTGATCCATTTTCTTAAAGTTGTCTTGCCAGTACTTTTCATGCAGCTTGCTCTTAAATTTTAAAAGGGATTTTTGAAGATTTGATTTTTGTAATTATTTTAGCAATTTTTGTTCCTTTTATGTTATTTTGAAAACTTTACTACTTCTGTTGTGTTTCCCCATCTGTTTCTCTGTGTTTTCTCACGATATTTTCTACTCCTGATGCATTTGCTGCTAAATTAAACTCTTGCCTTCATTTGGGTAGTTTAAATCTTTCGTATTTTTAGGTAAAACTACTTTAGGGGTAGCTGAATTTTATGCATTTTATGTTTTGATAAAATAATTTGCAATTCTGTTTATCCCCATACATGAAAACTAGAACCCAGCAAATGCTAAACTAAGTTTAAACTTGTGTACTCCAGAGTTGAAGTACATTACTACCCAAATGGCATTAACTTAGTCTGTGAGTTATAGAGTTATTATAAGAATAAACCAGTTTAGAATAACACAATAAATTGATTTTAGCATGTGGAACATGTACTTCTCTTTTTTCATCTTCTGAGGTGAAAATGTGTTAATCTCTGAAACTTCTTGTGAATGCTAGCTGCTTCTGATGAGGACCTTCCCAGTGTAAAGGGATAAAAGGGCACCAAAGGACATTATACTTTAAAGAAACCACTTTGAAGTTTCATAGTAAAGTTCTAGACAAATTAATTGCTTAATTCATAATTATTTTCCTCAGTGATAACATTGCATTTCAGGTAAAACATCACCTATTTTGTTTTGGAGGAAGGCTTTAGATGTATAACCTATAAAATGCTTAATAGTGGAGCCAGACATTTTGTGGGGGTTCCTTGCTACTCTTAATGAATTTTATTTTTCTGTGCAAAGAGCAAATCCAGGTCCTGAGGCCCAAAGAGGTTTTTTTCCCTTTTATTTTTTAAGAGGTTTCATTGTAAATTTTTTTTAAGGGGTAGATATGAGATGATAGCAGCTTAAACTTTTTTTGAAACCTTGTCATTAGTGCAATAGTCTTTGAGCATGTTATTTTAAATACGTGTGGAGGATTCTTTCATATATTGTAAAAAGTTTAATTAATTTGATGTTACTTGCAGTTACAGGGAAATTTGATTTGAAAGTGGCACAACAATGCACTCTAATCACAATTGAATTTGAAATTACAGTTAAAGGGGTGCTTCAATTGTATCATACAATTGATACAATATAATTTAATTATCTAGAATGAGCTCATCATCATGATGCTGAGCATCCCCCAGTCCCCAGAAAGGAATGAAGTCAGCTGAAGGCCACAACTCTCTTCAGAAAAGAGTTACTTGGTTCATTAAGAGTTCCATATAATTCATATAAAGCTATCCAGCAAGCTGAGCTCCCCAATGGGGACCATATTCCTTCCATCACCTTCTGAGTCCAGTAGCATGACCTGCCCTACACGGCTGGAGCTGAAGACTGGCAACCGCTGGGGAGTGAGGCAGGTCTCCCAGGAGGTGTATCCCAGCTCAGCCCAATTGCCTGGAGCCTGCTGTTGCATTGGAACTTCAGTCACTCATGGTAGGTGGAATCCCAGCAGGAAAAGTCACTTGCTGAAGGCATGGCTGGGCTCTGCAGAAAAACATAAAGCAGTAATCTGTTACAGTTATATGAGTAAAAGATACCTTTGATTAGAATTATAGGTTCATAATTTATAAACAGGTCCATTAAGAACAGAGGCTACATTATTTTAACCAGAAGCTAAAACTAGCTAAAACTAACTTAACCCCTGAAACTAGTTTTGTTTTGCTCTGGGTTTACATTCCTTTCATTCAGGGACAGGCTCTTAGGCAAACAGTAGAAACACTTTGCTGATACAGTCAGTTTGTCTAAAACAAAGGCACCCTTGGGTTTCCCTTGGCAGAGAGGTGAGTTTGGCTTCCTTTTCAACGTTTGTCATCAATCATGCCATTATTCTCCCCTGAGCCTTCAGGTCATGTAGCCTCTATTTTTCTTTTCAGAGTGTTCCTTCATTATGGGTGTCTAAGTGAGTGTGTAGGGGGCTGTGTGGGGTGGGGGTGTCTTTGATCTGTCACAGCTCTTTGGCCCCTGTTTTACAACCTGTGATTGGAAATCTTGTTTTCTCCTGTGTACAAATTCTGTACCCTTTTTGGGTAATAATCACTTGTAACATCAACTTTTGTAAGGAAAAACCTGCCAGTGGTTATTTACTCAACAGCATACAGAGTAAAACTCTTGTTTCTGCTTGTATTCCCTCAGTTTCATTAGTCAGGATTGTAAGAGAGCAGATAGCTGCCTATAGTCTATTTCCTTAGTTGCTTCAAAATGTGAGCTGTACTTCTCAAATTTCATCTCTGTTCCTTTAGTTGCCACATTATTTTTTCCTGGACTTCTCAAAAAGCATTATTATTCTTTACATTTTTCAGACCCATGTCTTACACATTACTAGTTCGTCTGTGTGTTGAGCTTTCCTTACTTGGATTTCTAGCGCCCTCCAACATAACGATCTGAGTAATCTGGAATGACATTTTGCTGCTTAGTGTGGTACTCCATCATTCTAACCTGCAATTCATGTTGCAGTGTTATCCCATGGTTGTGATTATCCATCTACCCCAACAATAACACAGTGCAATTATGTGCATGACTGTGTAAATAAGATTTAAATTGAGCTGTTTGTACACGATTACCAGGCTGTTCGTCCAGGAAAAATTTTAGTTCATGTTCGCATTACTAGGCAATTTTCACAGATTTTTTCAGTGAAAAATGAAAAAAAAGAGGCGCAGAAAGAGAAAAAATTCTGACTTTATCTGTTCAGTTCTATGTATTTCATAATCTTCAGAGTCTTGATGTAAATAAGTAGGTTTACTATTTGTACTGTATATTGCTTTGAAAATGGTAAATATTTTGTTTACCCCCTGTCTGATTCCAGCAGAGTAACACATCTTGGTAAAATCCTTTTTATATTTTTAGTGTATTATTATTATCTGAAGTATCTTAGTGCTTTGGGTTTTGCAGCTGGTACCCCTGGAAAATATTATTTTCATTTTTCAAAGTCATTGCAGATTTTTTTTTCCTCCTTTTTTTTTTATTTTTCCTGTACATGGTTAGACCCGTCTTTGTTCAGCTCGTTGTCAATGTAGGTCATTATTTGAAGCTTTTGTTGACAGACCTCTTGAGGGTAAGTACATCTGATGCTATAAATAGGGATGATTCTTCATAATAAGTCAGCAGATTCACTTGGAAATTCTCGGCTTTGTAGTAGGTTTGATGAAATGGAAGATCTACTGCATTCTTCTGTCACCTAGTAGTATAATCATGTTTAATTAATTAATATATTCAAAATTGTGACATTCCAGAATTTAGTAATTTTGAGTTAGCACAGGATTACTAATTTTGTTTAGAAGGGTGAAATGGACTCCTTAAATTATCTCTTTTTAATTTTATCTTTTTAAACTTCTGTTTTTATTTTACAAAGCTGTGCTTTGATAAGAAAACCTGTTCCAACACATTTTATGCTGTTCTGTTTGTTCCAGGTCACAGAAAATAGAGGATACTGTTTGTCTTACTGTATGTTTTCAGTAGCCTCTAATGTGAAAATAGATGATTCTTTTGGATTAGTTTTTCATTTGTTAGTTTACCACAAATTGTGGCAGGGACCAACCAAACAGTACTCATTCTTACCACAAAGTAAAGTAGCTGCGTGGTGAAGCTCCAAGATGCTGTTCTACCAGCTAAAAATTTTCAGACATTGAAAAGCCTGGGATAGGTTGTATTTGTGTACAACTACAACAACCACAGGCATGGAGTTAGACAGGGCTCTCTCTGCAACATGTGCATGGGTACCTTTGACCTGATTCTGAAACCTTTGACCACTATATGTGGTGCTGGAGCTTTAAAAATCAAAAATTACTTCCTGGTTTCACATTCTCTACTAATCTTTATAAGGCTTATATAAACAGTGAATAAATTCTTGAGATTAAATTAGCAATGTAGCTTCATCCTATGGGCACAACAAATGTATTATGGAAGCATGTAGAAGAGGAGGTAAGCACCTGTGTCTCTGGAAGTAGGAGTGGGGGTGCCACTGGGATGCATGTTGGGATGGAGAAGCGTTGGAGATTGGTGTGCAGACTGCAGTCTGTAAGGGTTTGCTGAAATGCACCCCACAGCCAAAATGCAGCTGAGGGACTGAACAGTTGGAACCGAATAAACAGTTGTCCATAATAAATCTGATAGCCAATAAAACTGAGGTTTGATGCAGTGCCTTTCTGCTGATTCTGAATTGGCATTGCTGGTGGTGCTATTCTTTACCTGCCAGATTCACTGTCAGACACAGAAATATAAATTAATTGATAGCATATGACACACTGATGCCTATCTAAATGCAGAAAAGCTAAGCTAAGTTAATAACTTAAATAAATTACTTATTTATTTAGTAATACATGAATATTTAGAAGCTGAGAAGTCCACTAAGTGCTTTCTATTTAATTTTAGAAAGTGAACTACAGTTCATTCTAAAAATTTTTAAAAGTAAAAACAAGTGAAAAAGTACTTTCTGCACCAGTGATGTGTGAGAGATGGGCAGCTGTATTCCCTTATTTGGCATGAGAAATTGTCCACTACTTAAAATCTTTGCTAGATTGTATGTGCATGAGACAGAGAGAGAACATTTACACTGTCAGTAGTTTTAGTGCACTTTGGTTTGCAAAGGCCATGCCTAGTTGTGTTTCCTTTATGCATTGGGAGTGAAAAGATTTAAAGAAATCTGTCTGGTTGTCAACAGTTTAGTCAGAAGAGAAAAAAGTGCGTTCCCCCCTCTTCATCTTTTTTGTCTATGGCGAGATTCATGTGAAGCTTATTCTTCTCAGTTTTTCCCACCACATACAGTTTTGCTTCTGCTTTTCTTGTGTTGATAATTTTCTCTCCTCCCTCTCTATTAATCTGTAGTAGTGCAAAGAGCTACCTTATGGCTTCTGACACTAAATTTGCATGGCATATAGGTTTCTTTGAGGTTTTTGTTGCCTTTTATTTAATAAGGTAGGCTGTTAATCTGTGGCTATAATGCAAGATTTATAGGTATAGTTAACAACTTTTATGAGGCAAGCTACACTCTTTTTTGTGGTGTAACTTACACACCTCGGTGTTTACCTTTTTTTTTTAATACAGGCAATGGTTCCTTTTAGTGGAGCAGTGCATGGGTGTGCATATAGAGAAGTAAAGTCTTTTAAAAAAGAATATTAATTTGAGTCTCGTCTATTCAGAATTCTGTTCTGTAATTTGTGTTCTCTTTTGTTTTAGATATTTGTGAAGATTTCCATGTTGTGAAACTTAGGTTTGAATTTTTTTTTCAGTTGACTCTTTTGATCCCTAATCTGCATTAATAATCTCCATTACTTGAAAATGGAGAAATAGGCATAGAAGTTGTTTAAACTGTCATCAGTGATTGTGGTGAGGCCTGAATGGATTGACTTAAGAAAGGCGAAAATCTTCAGGTTAACATTGAAAGGATTTTAACGTTAACAAAAATACACAAGCTACTCAAAATATTCTGATTTGAATTTGAATATTCTTGACATAAACCTTCCTAGTTGAGTGTGTGTATTTTTTAGCATTTATTTTCTATGTATGTACTTGAAAGAGTCATCAAATGGTGGCATCAGTCTGTCCTTTCAGTTGTGGTCTAACATTGCCTTTTTTCCTTGGAGTTCAAGATTAATTGGTTTAGATATTAAATTGCTGTGCAAATTTTAAAATGTTTCTGTTTATTACTGAAGAGCATAGTATGGGGAAGATTACTTCAACTCCATTCACTTTAATTAGTAAATTAAAAGTTTATTATCGGCTGTGTGCTTTTTTCTCCCCCCAGTGTCAGAGTAGTTACTTTATAGCAGGAAAAAACTCATCTATTTTCATTTCTATTTCTGCAATGTTCCCTGAGACATCTAAGAAATTTTTCACCTGCATTCCCTAGCAGATAAAAGTTTCAGCATGTGATGCCCTGTGTCAGTGAAGAAAAAGCATAAACATTCCTTCAAAGAATATAGAATTTTTTTCCTAACTTTAGTCTTATTATGATCTTTAGGTTGAATGCAATTTTGCTGTAGTGCTTCATATAGTGCCTTTAATTTCTCCTTCATTATCTCTAAGGAAGCAAATTGAAATCAGGAAGGCCATAGCCTACTTGGAGCTGAATGTGAAGGCATAAAATAACAGGAAAAGGTTCTGCAAGTATTTTCTAGAGGGAACTCAGGAAATTTGCGAGTCCGTGGTTGAATGCTGGAGACAATCTAATGGTGGCCAACATAGAAAAAGCAGAAATTTTCTTTGTTTTTTTCAGTTGTTCCCAGACGAGGGACAGTACCATGGCAGAGGCACAGGTTCAGGACTGTTTAGAGAAAATGTATGTATTCAGCTTCTTGGGGCTCTATGCCAAGATTGACAAGAGCTCTTTTAAGTAATAGGACTGCAAGCTGTCATCCAAGAGGAAAGTCCTGGGAACTAGAAGGAGACTAACCTTATAGCAGTCTTTGCAAAAGTAAGGAGGATGGTACAGAGATACACTGGCTGTTTCAGGTCAGTGTCAGTCCCCAGGAGGGTCATGGAACATATCCTCTTGTTTCCAGACATATGAAGGGTAAGAGTGTGCCTAGAAAGAGTCAGCACAGATTTTTGCAGTGCAGTCAGCATTATTTTGGCTGTGAATGAGGGATGCACATGTGATATGGTGTAACTGTAACTTTATTAAGGCTTCTGATACCTTCTCCCACTCTGCTGTCCACAGCAAGCTGAGGAAGCATGGGCTGGGTGTTGAGCGGGCTGAAAATTGGCTGGACTACTATATTGAAAGAGTAGTAGTCAATATTACCAACTAACCAACTGACCAACTATCAGACAGTAAGAAGTGAAAATACCTCAATGGTTGATTCTGGGACTGCTGCTACTCAATTCTGCAGTGACTTGGGTGACAGAACTGAACAGAATGCACCCTCAGCAAATTTATGAATGATACTAAATTAGGGTGATGCTTGAAAAGCCAAATTGAGCTTCAGTCTTAAATCATTCCGAGACCTTGAATGAACTGAGGACTTAGCCAATAGGAAACTCATATGTTTAAAAAGAGCAGACTGAAATTCTGCATCTGAGGTGGAATAACACCATGGCTGGGAAGCACCTGTCTGAGTCACAGCCCTACTGAAAAGGACTGTGATCATTAAGAATGTCAAGCTGAATGGGAGCCAGCAGTGTGCTTTCACTGTAGACAAAACTCACTGTGAGCTGAGCTACGTTAGAAGGAAGGAGCAACATGTCTGGGAGACTGAAGAAAATTATCATCCCTACTTGAAGCTGCTTCTTGGACAATTGAGTGTCATTTTGGTAACCCCCAATACAGAGGGGATACTGAGAAACTAGAAACAGTCCAGGATGCTAAACTAGTTGGAGGCCTGGGCCACATGATGTAATGGGAGAGGTTAGGGAGCTGTGATTTTTAGGGAGCTGGGCCAGGTGAAGCAGAGCCAAAGGGTGTGACCTTAGGTTAGTTCACAGTAACATCGAAAGGAAGGACAAAGATGATGGCACCAAACTTTTGTCAGTAGGGGTATATACTTTAGCAGGAGGTAGTACCATAAATTATAGCTTGGGGAGTTTAGACTGGATGCAGGAAAGTTTTCTTCATGAAGAGGTTACTGTAGCAATGGAAGAGGTGTCTAGAAAGGCTGAGAGTATGATCTTTTCCGGTCAACTACATAAATTCTGATCTGGTGTTAGGAATGATCATATTTTTAGTGGGAGGTGAGATTAAGTGATTTCCAGCCAAAATTTCTGTGATTCTGTATTGATTCTATGATAATGTACAATTTTACTGAAATTATAATTTAAACCTTTTCTGTGTAGACCATGGAAAGTACAGTTTGAGGGAGGACAGTGTAGTTTAAAATTTCCCCCATTGTGATAACTTAGCTTTTAATGCTTCAAAAATAAAATAGAAATGGAGGATAGCTGGTTATTGAAGTATTATCTCAATACTTTTCACTGTTTATATTAAGTGGCAAGCAATGAAATAGATCAGACAACAGAGCTGGTGGATAAAGGGGAAAATAAGCTAACACAGGTGGAATACAGGAAGATTTTGGTGAGATTTAGGTTTTTTTCACCCCTGGAGATGTCATCTATCTATTTAAATAGGTTTTAGACACCAAGTTATTAATTCTCAAACTCTGCCAGATTTTAGTATTTGCAAGAGATAAACATGTGGAAATAAATAAATAAATAAATAGTTTTTTCTTGATGTTGATAGTACAAAAGTGTAAAGATAGCCTCACATTTAGATTTGATATCCTTTTCATCAAACTTTGTATCACTGATCCCATCTTTTCACAATTTCTTAGCTTTTAAATTTTTCTTTTTTTTTTTTTTTTTTTTTTTTTTAATTTGGAAAAGCAGCATTTACCTTTATTTCAGACAGCTTGCATGTGTATGTACAAGAAGAGAGACAGCAAAGGTCGCTTCAGGGAGATTGGGCACTTCTATCCTGTCAGTTGCTTATGTCAGGTTGAATATCTGGAGAAGAGCAAAACAGGTATGAAAACGATGTTGCACACTTTAATATGGCAAACAGTCCTATCTCATGGGGGTTCAACCTTCCCTTCAGAGTATTCAGAGCTAATTCATGGAGACTTTGCATCTCCCCATGTGACTTGGACCTCAGGTCACAGGAAATAAGTCCGGGCAAGTCAGTTAGGCCTTCAGCAGGAAAATTAATCACCTCGAAGGCTGTGTAGCATATAAATGATTAGGCTGGAAATCAGAACAAGATATTCCCAATAAAGGAAACCGAGTGACTTCGTGTTGCTGCAGTAAGCTGGCTGGCTGTGCCTGCTTGATCTCAGTGGCACAGAGAACAGTCAACACTTTTTGAATGCATGATCAGGTCTGCAGGAGACTATTCTTTGTGTTAATCCTCAGATTCCGTGCAGTATTTCCTGGTGTTTGTTCAGCTCTCTCTAGAGCTGAGGGAGGAATACAATGTAATTGTTGCAATGATGGATTTTAGGATATAGTATGTTGGTTGTTATCTTTCTAATACTGAAGTAGTTGGCAGGAAAATACATGACTGTTTCAAGTCAGACACAGTTCTTGTTCTTTTAGCAGTTATTTAGAGGAAGTTGCAATGTCAGCATGCCAGATGAAGATTTCAGGCAGCAAAAGCGTGTTGGTGGCCTGTTTCTCCCTACTTGATCAGATTATTTATACAGTAGACATACACAAATACCTGTTTCTGCCCTTTTTCCTTAAATCCTAGGAAATGCTTGACGCTTTCAAGAAAATCTGTACTTCAAGGGCTTTTGTGAGCATCTTGTAGTTTACTAAGATGCCATTTGACATTGCTATTTTACCTTTTGTGCTACTTAATGAGTATTGTCTTTCAATTCTGGGCCAGACCCTATAATCCAATGTATTTGAGCAAAGCCCAGAAGGGGGATGTAATAATAATAAAATTTTCTGCAGAATCTGCTGCAGCTAATGTACGTTGTCTAATGTGCAAGCATTTTCTACAGCAGTCTGTTCACAGTTAAAGTTTACTTTCTCCAGTTACTTCTGTTGCATCATTGTCCGTAAAACTGATGTTCTGCATTTTCATATGCTTGTAAAGCCGTATTGTCTTCAGCAAGGTTCTGTAATTTTGGCTGTTTAAAGTAATTTTGCCATAGTGTTCTTGGTTATTACATCAATGAAGACGCTTTCTGACTAAGATACTGCCTAGATTTAGATTACAGATATCATCTGGGGTTGCGTTATTTTTTTCAGTAGGTTTTGCATTTCTGCTAGTTAATTTTAGCCCTAATAAAGTTGTAGTTCTGCAGCACAAAAATTTCTATGCAGTTATCATGTTTATATCTCTTTTTTTTTTCTTTAGCATGATATTTTTTATTATATAGTTGTGTAAAAAGCTTACTTTTCTCCATTAGCTCTTTCTTCACAACACAGTAAAATTCTTTCCTATTTCTAGGACCTGTGGATGCTGTCATGCAATTTTTGAATTAGAATAACTTAATCTTCAGTATCTTTAACACTTTCATAGAAAATTAGCACAATCTCCAGAAGCAAGTTTTTGTAAACAAGATTTTTTTATCTGCATTACTTGTGTAATGGAACAACAAAAATAATACAGGTGTAGCTCTCTCTAAGTGGCCTGACAGACAGTCAGTATCTGTGAGGGCTAGTACAGAGTTTGTTAATATGCTGAGGAAGACCTGAGGTGGCTTTATGTGATCAGAATTCCCCATGGTTTTGAGCACTTGTAGTCTCAAAATGAAAAAAATGAATTGCTTCTAGATCCCAGCATGTGTTGAATGGCTTACAGAGGCTTGGTGCTCTACCTGTCTCTTTTTCACCTCTCATCTCTCCACAATGCCCTAGATGCAAGACTTTTGTCTTGTTATGTTGCTGTCTTCTGGGATTCAATTCCCTAAACTTCATTTTCTCCATGCTCCAAAGTTGCATTTGTTGTGTTCACTTTTCTGAGCTGCAAAAGGTACTAAAGGTTTCCAACTACAGGGATGCTGGAAAATGAAATGGGACAAAAAGAAATGATACAAAAGGAGATAATAAAGATCCATTTGCCTGGATATGGCAACTGTGAAATGATCTTACTTCTTGGGCTGGAAAGAGTTACTCAATTCTTCATGTGACCTCCCTGGCATACTCTTGCTGTATTTAGGCATCTGGGAAGCCCATTCTCATGTTACTTTCTTATCACAGAGAACAGACAGACTGATGTAGCAGTATTCATATGAATAGCTAGAAATTAAACTTTGAAGCAATTTCTGTGTAAATATAATAATGAAAGGGGAATAATCCTGCAGATCCTTGGGCATAACTGTACTCACCTGAACATCATAATACAGCTGGTAGAGTATGAATTGTTTGCCAGTCAGAGGGCTTACAGATTTGAATTGAATCCTTATTTTAATTCTGAAGAGATGGCTTTGAAGACTGGGATTCAAGTGATGTTTAAGTTAATTCTTGAAAATAAATCCTTACATGGAAGCACAAAAGCAATTTTAGCATATAAATTTCCAAGTATAAATGATCTAATATCGAATCTTGTGGCTTTTTACATCAGCTTTCAATTCTTTTCTACTGTTGGATCTTACTTTGCTGTTTTAAAAGGAAGCAGGATATATTTACATAATTTTTATACAAATTTTAAGTACAGCAAATAACCCGTATGTGAATATTTTATACTAACAACTTTTGTTATCTCCCTTAAAGTATGTAGCATGTTGTTTGGCTTTCAGAAGGGTTTTTCATAAAACTAGTTTTTCATAAATTTCAAACTTGAGATGGGTTTCAAATTTAAGACATCCATATCTGAGATATGTATTTGTATGAGAATTTGGAAATTTCCTTTATATTTGAAAGTACTAAAAAGCCAGTAGAATCTTGAAAGTCTAGTCCACTGATGAGTCTAAATCAAGAAATTAAGGAACACTTGTTATTTCTCTCCCGGTAAAAAGTACATTTGTTTTTGTGTCTCTCAAGGTATGTTGGTTGGTTGCTTAGTTGGTTGGTGGTGGTAGTTTTTTTTTAATTGGATTTTTTTTCAATGACTAGAAAGAAATGCCTTCAACTGGAGAGAAATACTTGAAAGCAAATTATTAGTTAATCATCCAGATTAAGGACTACTTCAGGAGGTTATTAATAAAAATATCTGTGTATCACTAGAAAGTTAGTGTACAATTGAGGACTTGGAGACAGTGGTGTGATGTGTAGGCATGGCTAATCTTTTGAGGATTACTTGTTACTGAGTTAACAAGGTTAGTTCTCCTGTCCTATTATATAGTAAAATAGAACTACACTCTGCACATTCTTGTCCTCTGTATTGCAAGGTCCCAAAAAAGAATTGTGCAAAAAGGTGTTTGGTCTTTCTCGGGAAAAAAAAAATGCTGTTATTTTCCTAAAATGCTCAAGATGAAACATGCCAGACTTGTTGAAATATTCCTCCTATCTTCCTTTCCTCCTACTTCCTGTCTCTTGACTTCCAAGGTAACATCTTGCTCCTGACTAATCATCATTTTCCAGCAAGGAAATATTTCAGAGGAATGTTTTAAAGGGAATCTAATGGTAAATACAGCTAAGATTTTAATATTACCTAGTCAGTGTTCAAAGCAATTTTGAACCACTTGCACAACCCCATTCCAATGTGACAAGCAGTGAAGATTATAAATATTACCAACAAATTAATTTACAGTTGTTTATTTAACATGAAAAGGAAACTATTTTTAATGATCTTACTGATTAAATGCACAAAATCTGATGCATTTAGTGAAAACTGCATGGCTATTTTATTCCTGCTGGAATATTAGCGTTGTGAATGAGTGAGCAAAATCCATTTTGTTCTCATGCATCTACTGTCTGATTTTTCTCTGAGCTCTGAATGTTTGCATTCTGTCTTCATTTACTCCTTTACAAGCTCATTGAATTTTATTAGTTATCACTGCAAGCTAAATGAAATACAAGTAGTTGCACAGCTGCAGTGATATGAGTCTGAACTGCCTCATCATCCTTACTTGCAGTAATATGGAAACAGGAAAGAAATGAGCTTGATTATCGATCTCAGGAACTTTGCCAGAACCAATATACAAGTGATTCCCTCAAAATGGAGTAATTTTGCACTATGGATCTTTAAAAAAAAAAAAAAAATCAACAAAACCTTGGGGTGGGGTGGAACCCCAACAAAAAAATCAAATCAAGATCAGTTAGTCTCTTTAATTCTCAGATGCTGAGCATTCTTTGTCTTCTCAAGTCAGTGAGATGTGTGAGCTCCCACTGTCTTCTAAGAATTGGACCAAAATGTAGAAAGTTTTGTTCATATTTAAGTTATCTTAGTGTAACAGAGATGTATCCTAATGCACTTTAGTTGAGTTTGTGTAATTGTGGCAGAAACAGCTGTGGCTGAATATTGATCTTGGCTATCACAATAAAACCATTTGTTTTGTGTACATAGAAGTATGTATTTTAAGCTTCCAGAATGAGCACTTTTGTACTCTGCATTTAGGTAATTCACAGTATTACAGCAGGCATAAGACTGTAGTGAGGGAACATCTCTCTGGTGGGGTTGTACCTGTTGAACTGCTGCTTGTAATTCATATTTAGTGCAGAGTGTGTGTTTTCTAAATATTGTTTTCTGCAGTTCCTGCTCTGTAGGTTCACAAAAACTATGCTTTGAAGATTTCAAGCTGATTTGCCCTGAGATTTTTCCCAGTGGTGCAGGTTGCCTTAAGAAGCCCAGATCAAGGCAGTGCTGTAAACAGGGAGCAGGGATCTGTCTCCTGAGAAGGGAGTTACAGAGCTCTTTTCGGAACTCTGAAGACAGTGTGTGCTTTCTCACATGCAGTGTGCCGGTACTGACTTTTGCACCAGCCCTGGTACTCCAAAAGTCACAAAGTCACCGTGCAGGTCAGGCTTTGCAAGCAGCTGATAGAAACATGAAATGGCAACTGCACAAAGGGAACTCGTGGGCCTGGGTATCTGTCATTAAGTTACCTTCAGCTTATGTAGGCAGGAAAGGACTGTATGGTCTGCACAGACACAAGAGGATGTAAGAGGCTTTTAGCGTAAAGCCAGCCTCACTTGAAGGTCATGAAAAGCTATTTAGCAGTAGAGCAGCTGAAGGGGTGTGCTGTTCAGAACTGTACATCAAACCTTGCCTTCATTCCAAAAAAGTTTTAAAGTTCTATAATCAGCTTTTGTCGGTCAGAAAGACAGTGTGGAGTCTTTAAAAGATAGCTTTAAAAGCAGGTTTTTAACATATATTTTGGATTTCTGCACTCCCCAGAATGCTACTAAGGATCAAATCTCACAGATCATTTATGAATTTATTTATAAATATATAACAATTTCTTACTTTTTGGTTTTAATTTCCAAATTAATTGGTATTTTGTTTCTTTAGTACTTTAAGAAATAGACAACTAGTTGATCAGCTGTTTATTCTTCCCTCCCATGCACTTCTGTTAATAGCAGATTTTGGAACTAAAAAGAAGGATTGAAGGAACAAATCTGCCATCCAAATCCTTTCAGTATTTGTTATGGATTATTTTGGTTTTGTATGTATTTATACCTCATCTGCTTAGTGTCAGTTTCAGTGAAAAAAATAAATATAATAATAAAAAAGAGGCATTTTGCAATAATATCTAAATATTTTATCTTTGCTCTTAGAAAAACATGGCAGTGTAAATTATATTTTCTGATTTGATTACACTTTTTTATGTTCTTGCCTGAGGTGCCTGTGTGCCCTTCAAGTAAATCTGTCAACAGCTTTTAAAAAATGCTTTGCTTTTACCTGTCAGATTTTAAAAAGGTGAAAGCTTTTAGTTGCTAAAATAAATCTTTGTTTGTTTGTTTTGTTAGAATAAGAAATTATTCCACCGTAGGAAAGAAGTTCTTGTATTCCCTTGCTTGAAGAGTGGGAAAAATGTGTTCATACATGGGTATAAATAAAAAAATTGAAGTTTACACAGATGATGTGCTTTTGTCTCAAGAGAGTGAAAATATGGTTGTGCCCCCCTTTTTTTTTTAAATTTGGAATTTTACTCTTTGTTTCAAGTCTATGAATAAGACATGGTTGGTGCTTCAAGTCCTGTGGGAATATGTGCTACAGTGCTCAGCTCTGCTTGCAAAATCCATTACCTGTGGCTGTTGCTGACAAGCTGCATGACAGTAAATGGTTTCACACTGAGAAGAAGCAAGGCAGTGGCATGTGCTGGTGACTTGGAGTTGCCCTGAGGGTTGCACTTCCTGTTTTTCCAGCATAACCTATAGCAACTCCTCTTCTTTGGCCACCCTGTAAGGAGCAACCCTTATGTATCCAGAGAGATCAATGCACTGATGGCTGTCTGCAGGGTAAGGAGCACTGAAATGTTTTGACTTGCATTTGTTAGTAGTACTAGTAATTTTAAAATATGCCTAAGGAATCTGCATGGTTTGGTTCATCATTCATACATAGTAGTTTTTTGCATATACTGAAACAAGAATATTTTTCATCATGGTTCACATATGGAAACATCCAATTTAATCTTTTGTTGCAAGAAATACTTTTATATCTCTCTTCTGTTACATCAGGCAGAATGCTGTGGAGAGAACATGAACATTTGAACTTCAAAGTATTTCTTTAAACATATTTTAAAAAGTGACCATGTTTTCAATGGCACTACTAAGTTATACCTCCTAATGAGAGAAACTTTTGCTTCTGACTCCTATAAGGATATTCATTGTAGGAGAGGGAAGCAGGATGGGCTCTTGCCTTGTGCCACTGTGGTGGTACCTGCAGAAACAAGACTGTGAAGGTTTCTTTTTGTGTATCATGATGGAGAGCATCAGCTTCCCCAGACAGGATTTTTAGTACCAAGCATGTGACTATTCCTAGATAAGCCAACAAAAGTCCTTTTATTTTGGTTATCTTTTATTTAATCTTTCAGATTTTGAACACAGGAATTCACTTATTTGTGCTTTCACAAAAATGTAAGGTTTTTTAGGATGAAAAATTAGATTTTCTTACCAACTACTAGAGAGCAAAGAAGGCACAAGTTTCAGGAAATGTGACAAAATGACTGAAGGCTTCCTTTTTTACCTATGTTTTGTAGTAGGTAGGGACAAAGTATGAGAAAAATTTGCTGTGTTCCTTGAGGAACAATAACAGTGGGATGTCTTATTATTCTTGAGAGTTTTTCAGAAATAATTTGAACTGCAGGAGAAATAACTCTTCCTTAGGGGATTTTTAGCTAAGAAATAGCCTGTAAAGTTGTCTGAACTTAGCTACTTTTCCTCAAGTATTGGAATTCCTAGAATAACTGCCTCCATTTATGATGATTGACATTCAAAATAAGCAGGTACTATATCGTCAATCTGTTAATGTGTGTGTTTATTAAAATTATTTCATTGAAGTAGAAGTTGAGTGTTATTGAGCTGTAAGTAAACCACTCTTGGGTTCATTTAAGAGTCACAATACTAATAGATTGTAAAAATGTAAACACGCAGAAAAGTTTTGTTTCTCTACATTAAACACAAAGGATAAAATGAACCTTTATTTCAGTTTAAAGTATGAGGAGTAAACGACAAATCATTATTAAATCTCTGTCAGAAGTAATACTTTTTTTTTTTCTTGTTTATGGAATAGTTGTACAATAAAATAATTAAGCTCATAGTAAGAAATAATTTCTAGTTTGGTTTCAAAAAAAGTCTACCCAAACCATTAGCTCAGTTAAAGTATTTTTATGGATACTGGATATTTTTTGAATTACAATAATTTCAATGGAAAGATAATTTAAGGCAAAACTACTGCAATTGTTTGTGGAAGTTTCTCAGAATGTCGAGGGCAAAAAATGATTAAAGAGCCACTGAAGACCCTGTATTTTAAGTTATTTTCACTTCTCTCCATTACTTTTTGGTGCTTTTAATTAACAAAGTCTTCAGTATAGTGAGCGAAAGAATACTCATCTCAGCCCCTCTCCCCATATTTTTATCACTGACCTAAATATGTGTACCAGCAGAACACTGGCAATTACACCATTGGTTTAAAATAACAGTAAATAACACTTCTTATGCAAAGTAGTCAAAGTGATATCCCAGTCTTGTAAATTCTTGAAGTGCAGAATCTGTGATTTAGAAACTTGGGCCCAGAAGCAATGAGCAATGGTGTGTACATGAAATATGGTTTTGGCTTGTGGGAAGCATAAGAATGAGGCATTATTGATTCAATTCCTTAATTATAGAGTCTTTTATAATTTTAGCACTATTCTTGTGTTTTGGGTCAAGTTGTGTATCTGTATGTTGTAGTTTTGGTTTTGTTTTTGATCTTGATGTTGGCCAACTAAATTCATGTTTGTGTGTGTAAATAAATGACCTTATATTCAGTGGTGGGACATACTGAAACCAGCTGTTTTAAGCATCTAGTAATCACTAGAAGTGAGTAATTCATGTGTGAATATTTTGGGGAATCCAGTCTTTTTTCACAGTAGTAGTAGCAGTATAAGGCAACAGGGCCTCAAAGTCTTAAGTTGAGGAATTATTTTTTACAATTTCCAGGGAGTTGTGTAAAACAAAATATAAAGGCAATCACTCGAAAGTTTCTTATCAATTCCTTCCTCTTCCCTAATGGTTTAAATAGTTGAAAAGACAATTCTGGTCTTTGCACTTCATGGCTTATGACTCTCTAGAAGATTTTAACTTACCATTTTTATAATGCTCAAAATTCCTATATCTTCAAAAGAGTTCTTTTTTTTCATTCCCTCCATTCTGCTGCTTTTTTTTTTTTTTTAAGTTACAATTACAAGACAAGTCTTTTAAGCCCCTGTTAGAAATAAATTAAACCATCAGTCAGTGGCAAACATTCACTGCCACTACCAGAAAATTTGATTTAGAGTGTAATTTCAAATTAAACTAATGTTTAATTTGCTGTCAAAGTTACGTATAAATAACAGCTTTACTAGAATTGCTGACAGGCCAGCACAGGTACAGGTTTTAATCTACTTTTCTGGATACTGTTGTACTTGTGCAGAAATCTCGAAACCTGATTAAAGTGTCACAAATGGCAGAATTTTACATGGGCAAAAAATCAAAATAGCATGACACTTGTTCAGCATTGACTAGAAATAATTAAACAAGCTGAAAATGGGTATAAATAGTTTTGGCCAATACCATTTTGCTGCTGTTTTATGGGAAATGATAGACCTTAACCTGTCCAACTTCAGAAGCACAGTTAGGAGTGGGGGCCTTTTTGAGTGCCACCAAAATGAAAGTATTTGAATTCCTGTTAAAGTCAAAGTCAGCTTGATTCAGCTTAAAAGCGATTTGTGTTGGATTAGATGGTGTTTTACCCCAGTGACCCAAGCACAGGTAAGGGTGCTGCTTGGTAGTAGTAGCAGGAAGTGTACGATTCTCACTGACTTAGGGGCATGTTTAAGTGGTACTGGATACTGGATACTTTTGGACATTTTCCAGCTCTGTGTTAGTAAATAAATAAAAGAGCTGTCACCAGAAAGGCACCCTGTGATGCAGTTCTCTGTAACTACTAAAATAGTCCTCTAAAGAAGGATACACAAATAACTTTGAGACACCCTAGTGCTGCATTAATCTGCATTGAAAGCTGAGTGGACACCCCCTTTCATGTGAACTTCCACATGTGAAAATGTGTGTAAACACCAAGGAGCCTTGATGATGCAGTCGAATAGTCCGGGACTTGATCTGTCACGTCATGTCATCACAGTCAGTAAGACTTATACTGAAGTGTAAAAACTTCTCTTGCTTAAAGACGTCATTACAAAAATAACAGAATGCAAAATTTCTGAGTGATGGAAGAGAAACAAATCAGTGGAATTGAGGGTGCAAAATGTAGTGTTTCTTACTGTAAAAATGTAACAGTCGATTTTTTGGGGGTAAATGCACCTATTTGCATAGGAGTGTCTCAAATTCCTTTTAGCAAGAAAGCCACATCTAATAAAAATACTGGATGTATAAGAATGGACACTAATACTGTGGTCTTGCCACATAGTATTTCTGATGACAGGATAAGGAGTAAAGTGAAAAATACTTCCAGCTGAAGTCTGTGATCGTGTCATAGTTAGAAGTGATTATTAAAGGGTAATTTTCTTGAAATACAATGCAAATTATACAAGCAAGCTGATATTTTATTTTGATGAATGATTCAGTTTGCAATTTTTCTTTACCCAGCCACAGCCAGCTCTGCAGGTAGCTGAGACTAAGAGGATGTGAAATTCTCACTGTCACCTCATTCCTAATTAGTGCATTGATCCCGTGTGATCCCTGTAGAGTAAACACTGAAATTTCACAACAGTTTTTCACTTAATTTATTCCTGCCTGAAAATCCATATCATCTAATGCTTCAAATAAAATATATAAATTAGATCTTCTCTTTGCAGTCCACTTAATGTATGGACAGGCTTCACATTTTTCACATGTTCTTATTCACTGAACATTTTTCAAATGACTGTATTAACTCAAGAAAATAGTAATTTAAAAAATAAAGCACATCAGTATCTGCTGTCACCTCTAGTTGGTCTCTGTTACTGTAACCCTTAACCCCAGCTCTTTGCTCTGATAGTAAAGACATATATTTAAACCTAGGTACATTATCGAATTTTTCTGCTTTATACCCTTCTTTAGTAAATGTTTTGGAGCATGCAGTTTACTGTAATACAGTCAGCATCCTGTAACCTGCAATTCAATGGGAATACCCTGTGTTAGAGTACCCTTGGGAATGCAGAATTCCAGTGTACCCTGGAACACTTGGAGAAATACACACCAGGAACTCTTAAGCGCTCACACGCATCCTGGTGGCTGCCCAGGAGTAGGGAAGCCCGTATGCAAAATGGTGTGTGTTAAAGAAGACAGCATAAATGGGTTGGCTAATTCTGAGGTAACTCCTACCTTTGTTTGGAAAGCTGTAGAGTGGTCTGGGAACCAGGAAAGCTTGTTTGCTCAGATATGGCTTTTTAGCTTAGATGGCTCCCTGTACATGCAACAATTCTGTTCTGGTGAATCTCTGTGGACATGATCTTTGGGTTCATCATTCAAGTACCTAGCTTGTTAATTAAGACTCAGCTTGGGTATAAGTCACCTTGTTGGCTCTGTGTCAGTGTTTGCCATACCAGAGCAGAACTAATCTTTGTGGAGAGGCCCTCAAGAAAGTCGACATCCTGGTTTTGGTTCTCATGGATCTCTGCTAAAAGCTGCTTATCTTAGTGCTGTGTGCTGATGGACACAGTTTAACCTGCCATGGAAACCTGAGATTACTCAGGAAGGTGCTTCCTACTTTTGCAGGTTTAAAATCTAAACATGTCCATATCTCCATGAAGAATACAGCTGCAAATCTCACCTGTGTGTCTATTTGTTCATGATGCATTGCTGGGAGTCAGAAGATTTGCATTTCTGTAGCTTTCAGCTACAAAACTCAGAAACTGCTTAAATAGTTCTTGAAAGTCTGGAAGACAGTGCTAATAAGGAAATGTCATGTTGAAATGCAGTTTTCATTACCTAACCCATAGGTTTTTAAATGCTTGTAACTTCAAGTGCTTTTCAGGGGTGAAATTATTCCAGTCTCTGTTTCAACTTGAGGTCATTAATTTTTAATTTTTTTTTTTTTTTAAGGAAAAAAAAAAGAAAGGAACACCAAACCTCTTTTTTTTCAACTACAGTACTAAAAAGCTAAAACTTTTGTTTAAACCATCTTTGTTTCATGAACAGTAATCCTCTCATAAAGAAAAGTGGTGCAATAACTCTGGGCATTTCCCTGTATGACACTGTACTTTCTGAGATATTAACGCTATACCTATTACATTGATTTTTATATGAAGGGAACATTGCTGAAATATTTTTTTGTGGAAAGGAGTTGAACCTAGAATATTAGTACAAAATTGAAATGTGAGTGGTAGGTCCATAAAATTTGAACTCTTTCATTAAAAAGTAATTTGTTGTAAAAGAAGTTGCACTCAAGTAGTTAGACTTGTAATGGATACAAGTTTAATTTACTCATTGAGACTCAGTTTTCTAGGAAGGAGTGGTAGAAAGGTAAAAGCTGTGATTATTAGAAAAATTATATTCCTTGAATATTTATGAAGTTAATCCTTCTAGACTGTTGACAGTTTGCTTTATAAAATTGTTGCACCATAATTATATAGTATCCTACATATCAGAAAGTCTTCTGAATGAGATAAAGTCATCTCAGCACTTAAAACACAATCCATAGACTCTGACATTTTGAGTTAAATCTAGAAGAGTTGGGCACTTGCTTACTCAGGTTTACTTCACTTTAAGCAACATTTCAATACTTTTTAGCTTTGTTTTGTTTGCTAGGAGAATGCTATATGGATATCCCTCTATTTCTGCTGGTCAGAATGAAGCAAAAACATAACAAGCAAATGTACATGGAAGTTTTCTCTCAAATTATTTTTTTACAATTCAGGCATAAGTATCCTTTTCTTTAGAGATCCTTAGCAATGAGGTGAAAGTTAAATGAGGTCCTTAAGTGAAATGCTAGATAAGTACAAATGGTGTGGTGATGGATGGCACCGTGTGTATGATGGGAGGGATTGCGTAGGCTGAAAGCAGTGTAAGCATAAGCAGATTATTTTCTTTATATAGAGTAAGATGAGCATTTCAGTCATTATTTCAGTGCAGCTTTCTAGTAAAACTGTGCAAGTTTGGAAGCAGTCTCTGGAGGAGGGGAACAGTGCTGGCTATCAGACGTATCTTGAATGCCTGATTTCTGAGTATACAAGTAATTGAATTTGGTTTGCAAAGACAGTGGATAGCACTGACAAATTCAAGTATGCTCTAAACATGTATCATATAATTAATCAAAGAGTAGTGCAAGTATTTCTTTCAGGAGGCCATGAGCACACAGGGCAGATGTGAGGATTGCAGCCAGGGGTTGTGGCACTGCTCTCACTGTGACTTACAGTGATAATACACAGTTGCAAAGGGCTTCTCCCCACTTTTCTGCACTGCTGTGGGAGTGGCTGAAGCTGGATTTTTTCAGCTTAACTACTTAATGAGACTGGTGAATGAAATCACAGTTTTCATTTCAGCCTTAACAGCTTAAGGCATCTGTGGGGAAAAGTAATTTTAAGCATCTAAGTCTTAAGTTTAAGCTGATTAACTATACTGCTCCACTCCCTAATCGCTCATCCCTTTCAACATATAGGCCATCACTTTTACCTTCTCCCTCACCCACAATATTTTAAAGTCATTTTAGAAGCTGATACTACTCAAACTTTGCTATTTTTCTGGTTTGTGCTTCTTTACTCCTGTGTGTGTATATCAGTGTATCAGTGGACAACAAAAACTAGTTTGTCATTTAGCTCAGCTTCTATATTAAATTGTGCTCTCCTATTTACCATGTCTTCATCTGTTCATTAAACACCAAAATTTAGGATTTGTTCATCTCTATGTCCATTTCTTTCCCTTCAGTAAGTCCACAGACGATTATGATTGTCATATGGCAACAGAGTAAAGGAAGGCAAATGGAGACAGTGGAGTCTTAGAGAGGAAAATAGGGAATAGAGTTTAAATACAAATCTACATATAGCTACATCCCACTGGTTTGTAGGACATATTTCTGTTTTGAATGCTCATTCCTAATAGTACCTGTGTCATGTTAGTATCTAAAATATGTATCTAGTAGTTAAAACATGATGAGAGCCTTTGATTAGGCTTTCAAGTAAAATAAAACAACACAGACCTCCAAATCCAATAAACAAGGGAAAAAACCCAAACCCAAAGAAAATTGATTTTTTTTGAGTCTCTCTTCCTCCTTTCCCTCTTTCTGCCTCCCTCCTTCCCTTCATTCACCATCCCTCTCCCAAATCTGGATCTCTGACTCAACCCTTTTAAATTTTAGTAAGCATGCAATTTTCAGAAGACTTAAAAATCCTCCTTAAATGTAGTCTTGATTCTATGAAATACAGAGGCACAAAGGGTTCTCAGATGGATGAGAGTGTGTTATCATACATGTAGAAAATAAAAAGGCTTATTCATCTCTGTGGTTGTACATCACCTGTCCCAGTGGTGGGGATACCTATTTCAGGGACCTGTCAGACCTATTTCCCGTGTTTCCTCCCAGTCTCCACCCAGAATGCCCCTTAGTAGGCATCTTGAGGTCTGCTCAGAGGAGGAGGGTTTGATCTCAGGACTCTTCACATCCACAGGGCTACAGGGCTGTGCTCCATCAAATGTGGAAGGATAAGGTGAGTAGCTCACCTTTCCAGGACACTAACAAGGAATCTACAGCTTTGGAAGATAGGGATGTCAAATCCACGTCCCTTGAGGCAGAAATAAAAAGACTTAAAACACAGATAGGTCTGCGACACTCCTTTCTCCTACCCTCTGACAAACACAGAGAAAAGAATTGTATCCACCCTGTATCCTTCCCAATAACTTGTGATCCGCTGTCCAGCTATCCTTCTGGATCTGAACATCAGACAGCTCTCAGCATGCTTGGGTGAAGGCCATCATGTCCAGCCTGAGGGTTAAGATCTCTCAGGTAATCATTGACTTGATCCTCCTTCATGCCTAGTAATTCCTCTCCTTTCCAAACTTTTCCCATGGAAATAGAGAAGTGGGAGACCTTGTTATTTCACCTTCAGGCTGAGGCAAAGAAGGCATCAGTTATCTCAATGTGTATCTATGTCTGCTGTCATTAAATCATCCACTCTATTCAACCACAGTCCCACATTTTCCTTGTTTCAATTTTACCAGGAATTTAATGTCTCTTTTTTGTATTCAATTTCTTTTGCAAATCTTATCTCTAGTTCAGCTTTGGCCTCTCCTAATACCATCCCTAAAGGCCCAGGCAATGTTTTCAAACTCCTCCTTTATAGCTTGTCTCTGCTTCCATCTCCTGACGGAGGAAGGAGTTTTATTCCATATATATTTAGTTTTAGTTGTGTGAATGCTCACTGCATGTGTGTGAAAACTGGCAAGCTGCATATAAATAGAAGCACTTGCAGCTTGCACTATAAGATGTACACAGGAGACTTCTATGTGGGCTTTCTCTGATCAGTTTGTACACAACAGTTACTTGGTGAAAAAACATAATTAAATGCTTCTTTTAGAATGATGTGACATGCACCATGTGAAATGTTTGCTTTCTGTTATTGTTTATCCACAAAATTACTGGAGTGACTGTAATTTGGCCCAATTTGTTTATAGATGCAGTACAAAAAAGTTGCATTTGACTAGTGCTTTTAGCAGTAATAAAAATATTCTGAATCATAGTTCTATTCCCTTTGGAATAGAATAGAATTCTTTTGGAATATCACTACTGATACCTGTCTTGGAGAAAAATATGTCTTTGCCTTCTGTTTTCAAAACTCCTATATATGTGTTTTTTATTAATGTGTAGGGAAGTTGAGGACTTGGGGGCAAATGAATTTTTTTTAATATAATTTCTCCAGTTAATGCATTAGGCATTGACATTGATTTGGAAATTTTGCATAAAATAGAGACATTTCAGAAGGAAAGATACTTTAGAAAACCTGTATGGAAAATACTTTTTTTTTAACCATTTGTAACTAAGCCTCAAGTGTTTTATCTATTTTATGATCACTGAATCTTAAAACAGACCATACTAAAAAGAAAAAAGAACCACTGAAAAATATCATTTATGTGCATCTGTATTTGTTTTGTGTAGTTACTTATATAGTGTCTCTGCCTACCACTGTAGTAACACATTTGTCTGAGAGAATCACCCGTTATTCTGTTCCAAATATTTATTATAATAATCTAAGCAATGTTCAGTTACTATCTTGTGATATTCAATATGAATACAGTTATAATCCACACGATGATCAAATGTTTTCTTTTAATAATGTCTTGTTACTACCCACTCACAGCAGAGACAGTATGTTGTTTATTTGTTATGAAATAGAGATGACAATAAATGTTACTGAATATTCCAGAATTCATCATTTAAGGGGAGTTATGTAGTAATGTAGTAATTTAGAAGAGTTATTCAGTGAGTCAGATCAAGCCCATTACATATGGCAAGATACAAACCTTATTTAGATACATGAAGTTTCAGCTATTTATGTCTTTTCTAAAATTAGGTCAGCCATACTGTGATATGGAAATGTACACTTAGGGCACTCATGTAACTTTAACAGCCCTATCACCAATGCCTACACAACCTTAAGTGCTTTATCACAGCTGCTTTCCAAAGGCACACTTCAATTTCACTGAAATCTTCAGGGCAGAATATGTTTAAACACAGAAATAATTCTATTTTTGCATAGCAAAGCTTATGTCAGAAGTTGCTTGTTACATAACTGAAAATATTTTTGGTAAGTCATCGATATCCATACTTCTTAAAAGGTAGCCTGCTTTTATACTTTTAAATACAGGTTTGGAAGCCTGACTGCAGTTTTAAACTGCAGGTTATCAGAGCTGGCTGTTCCCTTCAAGCACATTTTGGGACGCATGACCAGAGTACTGCAGTGGTGGAATAGACATTGTAAAAGAAAGGACAAAGAGCTTGTTGGGATGTGCCTCTTGAATGTCACACAGGTGTTAATTTGAGGAAACAGATGACCTGAAGAGTCAGCAGCATGGTACCAAATGGTTCCAGAATCCTGAGTGTCCCTGCTGATAGCCTTGAGCAGCTACACTGCTGAGCAGACAAGTGGATGTCACAGCCTATTTTTACAAATATTAATTGCAAGAGTGGGCATAAAAGCAAGGAAATGTGTAGGTAGATCCTTGCTATTCCCTTTGGATTAACTTGCAGTAATTGTAGAGCTGCACTTCATGTGCCAATATTCTTGAAGTGTGAGTATCTGACATGACAGCTGTAGAATACCTTAAATCCCATTGACAATTGATTCATCTGGACTCTGTCGTCTCATGGAGAAACAAGACCTCTTCATTTCTGTGCCATCAAACTCTGTACCATTAAAGACCCTGAGGAAGTCATTCCTATTTTTGAAATAAAAAAAAGCCAGATTCTTTGTCCTGATGTTTTTAAAGTTTATTAATGGCTATTTGTAATTGTTACATTGTGAGAACACAAGGTACAGGTCTGGCCTCACTAGATTCCTTTTTAAATTTCCAATACATGAAGCATAATGTTGGCTTGTAAATTGGTCATTTCTCTCTTAGCACACCCAAATTAATATTTTATATTTGGTTTTACATATTTCTGCTAAAACTTGCTGTCTGGTCTACATGCAGGTGAAGCGTGAATGAGTTATCTGCTTTTATTTTCTAAGTTGTCTTTATATGATTTGCTTATGACGAACCACAACTGTTATCCCTAATAGTTAGAAGTAGCCTGGATATTCAAAGTAATGTAACTACATGAATAAAAGCAAAATGAAATATTCATGTAACTGAGAACATACAGTTTTGCAAAAACTGGAGGAAAACAGGGAATTTCAAAACTTGGTTTTTAAAGCTGTGAGCCTCTGTGAAGACATTTTAATATTTGCATCAAGAAAGGGGTATACTGGTTTTGGTTAGTGAACACTCTAAAGTTATTGATGTTAGTGGATACAGCACGTGCTCCACATTTTAAAAGCAACTGCGTACTTGGTGAATGAAAGATCTACAAGCCTAAATTCAGACATCAAGCTCTGAAAATTCTGGATGAAGATAATATTGATTCTTTTTATATCTTGTGGTCTTTGTGTATCTGCAGGCACGTTCTGATAAAACATACTCTTCAAATCCCACACTGACCTCTGCTCCTTTCAGATTCACCAGCCTAGCAAATACCTCTTGTAGGGATATTTCCTGGCTTTTCTTCCAGTTTCTGAATCCATGCCTGGATATTTCCTGGCTTTTCTTCCAGTTTCTGAATCCCTACCCTGTCACTGAGCCTTCTGATAGGGGAAACCAGCTGTTACTGAAAGAGGCTACATTTGTACTTTATACATTGATTTTGTAGTTTACTTTCTAAAGGGTGATAAAAACCAAACAAAAACATTTGATTTAAAAAAAAAAAAAAACAAACTTATACAATTTTTTATTTTGACAATAATTACCTACAGATTCCTGTTATCAAAGTATCTCCATACCAATACATTAAAAACTGGACCAAATTAAACTATATAAACCAACTTACATTTTTGAAAGTATTCCCAGAGGAATTAAATTTGTTATTAAGAAGATAAAACAAAATTTTATATAGAAGGTTTTCATTTCATGTCTTGCGCCCTATCATTTAAATCTGGCAAAGAACACTCTCTTTACCCCTCTGTAAAAGACAGAATACAGTTATTCTGGAGGATGTTAAGTAAATGCTTCTGCAGCCTTACTGTGGATAGCAGCTTAGTCTTGGATCTCAGCAACTGTGTTTCAGCCCTCTGTGAGAGAATAGAGGATATGAAATATGTGCCCCAGAGTGGCATTGAGTAATTGTTTGGAGTAAAATGGGATTAAAGAGTAAATCCTACCTCTATAGCACTGACTGACAGATTTCATTGTGTGAGGGAACAAGATAAGCGGTAATGAAGAGGAAGTGTTAATCTGCTGTATTGTGTTTTTTCCTCAGTGGTCATGATTTTTGATTCTCTATTTTAATATGGTTTAATTTACCTCATCACTTAACTCCTTCCTCTAAGGAGTATTTTGTTTTGTGGCCAAAAAGGGAGACCAACGCTCTCAGCTGGAAAGTTTAAGTGGTCTTTGCTTCTGTGTTGCACCTAAAACACATTATCTTTAGAGGCTGATGTGTCAGTTACTGAGGGTGCTGAGAGGCAGAATGCTTATTCTCTTCCTTTGTTTGAATGTGATAAATTTCCTTCATATTTAGGGTTTCAAATGGAGATTGGTTGAGGTAAACTCTGGGTATAATATATATGCAGATATAATAGTATGTCCAGCAATGGTGATATTGGATGTTTCTGTAGGGGATACTTTTAAGAGAGTTGTCTTACCTATCTCTGTGTTAAAGATTTAAAATAGTGTCATATTGTTTGTTTTGTGGTCGTTTTTGTATTCATCTTGGCAGTAATGAAAACACAGGGGTTATTTAGGGGTTTTTGTTTATAAAAGATGTGTTTAACTGAACCAGGAAATGAATTCATATATCTATATTGTCCTCTTTGTATTGTGGTTAGGTGTATAATCTTCTTGCTTTGTTAATGAATCTGTTTAGAAGCCTCACTGAATACCCACTCAATGTTACTTAGATTTCATTTTATGAACTAACAGTAGTAATGCTATACTTAAGACCACATTGGAGTTGATATTCTATCAAATTTTGCCATCACAGCATTTACCTGTTTTGCTACCCAAGAATGATTTTTAAACTATTTGTACATCTTAGATTAATCAGCAGTTATTGTGGTGAGTTGTCCCTAGATAAATTAATGGCCTTAGTATTTTTCTAAAGATCCAGAATTTCTGCCAGTAAGCTGTAATACAATTCATTTTGAAGCTAGATTGAGAGTTATTTCCATTGCTTTGTTCACTTACCTTAGAAATGCTTTCTCACTTTCCAAGGTTTGAAAAGATGCAAGTTTTCCAACTTTGAAAATTTTCATAGGAGTGTTTTTCTTAATTTATCTAGTTTTATCTTTTGTGGGTTTTAGTTACTGTCACTGTTTGCCTGCAATAATGTAATCATGGTGAATTCTGTTTTCCCGAGAGGCTTTCTATTTTAAGGAAGAATGCCAAACACTTCAGCTTTTTGGCTTCTTAAGCAGATTCAGAAAACACCTCAATAATTTCAGAAAGTTATTTCCTCTTTATTTTGATAACTTTTGATGATTAAGAGTATGACATATTTATATTTAATTATAAGATGACATTATTTTCCAAATAATGAGGGCTTGAGGTCCAAGAGCATGGCATGACAGCTGTGAGGCAGATACAGGTTTACTACACCAGCTACAGCAACTTTGCCTTTTGTTAACACTGTTTTATATGGCAGATGCTCTTGCATCCAGTGGTAGAGTCCCATCTCTGTGCAGCTATCCCATCCTATGAACTGCATCTTTTCATGTGGGATGCTTGTTGGGAATGAAGATACGTTTTTCAGTTCCTTTAATGTATCAGTTTGAACCCATGCAACAGAGTTTACTAGCTGTCAGTGGCTTATCTTTCATTTCCTACTCAAGATTGTTACAAAGTAAAACTGTGCGTTTGAAGTGGAAAGAGACCAATCTTCACTGTGTAAACTACACACATTAAAAAATACTTCAATAATCTGGTAAAGTTTTTATTTCTGCTTTTGGTGCATGTGAGCATCCTAAGAATTTGTGTATGGTCTGAATCTTCTCTTAAATAAAGCATGGTAAAAGGCAGTGGAAAGAAAGAATGGTTTTGTCCCAAAAGCTTTCAGGGTGTTCTTTGTTGCAGGCCCCCTCTCTTGTGTACCTGCAAAAGGTGTGCACATTTAGAAGCAACTGTTTCAGCGTATGTACTGGGCTGACTGAGTTGTTATACTAATTTACATACTGGAATATAAGTCTTGTTTACTTCTGCCACTACACAATTCAAATACGTGTCCAGAGTAGGTAATCATCAAAGGGCTCAAAGTTAGGGCAGAATGTAAAAAGATTAGGTTGGTTACTTACCAGCCAAAAGAATCAATAGAAGAGAATCCAATTATCACTTGAACCCTGTCCTTGTCATCTATGAATTAAAAAGGCCACTCCTAAGGCTCTGCATAATAAATAAAATAAACTTTGAAATTTGTTTTAGGAAGGAAATAGGATTTTCTTTCTGCTTGAATAACTAAAAGGACATGCAGTGTACATGCCTGTACTTTGTATATCTTGTCCACTAATGAACCAATGTAATCTATAAGTTAATTCTCATTGTCGAAGTTTATCCCTAATATACTAAGTTTTTTTATTCTCACTTGATGATATTAAATTAATGAAGAAAGATGGATCCACAAAAAAAGCCCCCAATATGCACGACTTGTAGGACTCCTGTCAGGTTTTGATTGACTTTAAGAGATTCCTTATGTGTGGTACAGACATCTGGATAGGCTAAAGTACTCTCTTCATTTTCAGGATTGTACAGGAGAGTGTGCATTTCTTAAAAAACAAATCTGTCCCTTCCCAGCTCCTCTTTAGTTACACTGCTTATACTTGTCACAAAAAGAATAGGTCAAAGCCATTGGAATAGACAGTCTTCTCCAAATTACAAATACTGTGCATAAGCATCTTTCTTGTGACTCATTTCAATGAGATTTCTCCATGATCTCTGTCTTAGTTGTCACTTCTGTAGTAATAGTCCAAATAGCTTGGATTTTTTAATGGTACTGGTTTTGGTTCCAGAACTAGGAAAAAAGGAAAGGAAAATCCCATTCTCAGTGCATGGTTGCTTCCCACAGAAAAACATCCTTTTTATCTGACCATGCTGCAAGGCAGCTGGCAAGCTTCAAACAGAAGTTCAGCGGGAGCTTCTTGAGCAGGGGACACTTTGCTCTTGTCCATTCTGTGTCTTTAAAAAGGCCAGCCAGCGAACAAACAAACAAACAAAAATTTCTCTAACAACCCATGGACAGAACCCTTGATTGTGTAGGCCTCTATATTTTCTGTTATTGCCCAGCAGCAGTCCAATGAAACCCTTTGTGAAAGTAAGAGATATGTTTAACCCCTGTAACACAAAAAGTGGTCTGTTGAACATACCTGAAGGCTTCCAATAGAAATAGATTGCTGCACTCCTAATTTGTACATCCCATGTAGGTGGCATTGTACTGGGGAATTATGGAGCATAGATTGATTTTGTTTCTAATGGAGGTAAAGGAGAACAGAAACCTAAGTGCCAGCAGTTATCCATAGAATTTGGGGTTAACAAAATAGCAAATAATGATAAAGAAAAATATAAAATTTGTATCTGCCTGAAGGTTATTTTGTAATGGGTACAGAATTTACATAACTGTAGTGCTGGTACCTGAAAAAGTATGGAAAAAACAGCCTTCAAAAGTCTGCTTTGTCTGTTCCATTTAAATTAAAATGCTTAGTGTGAAGAAACAGTGAGTGAGTTTTTTAGGGACCACTTTTTTTTACCTCTTTTTTTTTGAAAGATGTACTTTAATTTTGATGCTGTAATGATCTGATACACGCCAACATTTTTTTCTCAGAGAGATTGTAGCATTCTGTTCTCAGAAATGCAAACCACCATGTTTTCACGTGGTCTGTGATTTATTTTTCTCCGTCAAGCCTCACGTAGGTAGAATTTTCTGATATTTTTTAAAAATTAAAAAATAATTTTAAAAAAATTGCTAAAGGTGTTCCTTATCTTGCATCCTCATCAGGCAGCTTGCTGCTGCATTCTTTGTTTTTTTTCTGTTTTTCATAACCTTTGGGTCTCTTTTGGTCTTTATATAAGCATCAACCAGTTTAGGTCTTGGAGATGTTTGATAGAGTGTCCAATCAAGGTCTGCCGGTCATAATTTTCTTCCATTTTTCAGCTGTATAATTTCTGATCAGGTGAGTTAGCACTCTTTGAGCTTGGCTTAGAAACTTCATATTGTACCTACATGTCTTACACATTTTGCATAGCTCAGCCTCAGCCTATCTTCTACAATCCCGCTCCATCAAACTTCATCATTAAATATTACCCTTAAATTTTCTGAGTTCAAGGCATTGTGATGCCTGTTCTTGTGTTAGGCTTACATCATTTGCTTGAAGTAATTGCCTTAGGTACTAATTATATTCCTAAATACTTAGAGAGTATTTAATATATCTATTTGCCCCTTGCAAATACAAGTGCATCAGATGAAATACAGATTATAAACATAGAAGTCAACTTTTGACCTATGAACAACAATGGGAATCATAAATAGGGACATTGTGAGAAGTTACCAAAGCCTTTTATGTAGGAAAATTACTGGAAAAACTTGACATAGTAGCAGGGTGAGAAATAAGGTGTGTTGATTTTAATAAAGATACAAGGAACATGTGTCATCGAAGAATGTTAACACATTCAGGAGAGAGCTGAATACAATTGCAAATGATAAAGGAGACTGATAGAACAAGGTAATAAAAAGGCTTCACAATAGAGAAAATCATACCTTTTCAGATCATCTCTAAGCAAAATGTCAAATCAAAGTGGGAGGCAAAATATCTCAGAACCAGAGATTTATTAAAATCTACTTATATTCTGCAGTCTCGAAAATCTTAATTCTCTAAATATGCAAATGAAAATATTTGGTGGATGAGTTTATAGATGGCTTAAATTTCAGCTTTAGAAGAGAAGGGCTTGATAAAATGGCTTTAAAAAAAGACAACCTGGATTTAAGCCTCAAATGTGTAATCATAAAGTAGCTTGAATGTGGTAAGAATTATTAAACCTTTCAGGAATTCTGCATTAAAATAACTAATTTTTTTGTGTCATTTTAATAGATCTTTGAGAAACTGCCACCATTTTAGTTCCATAGATAAGAAAAGAGTTACCATAAGCCAGGAGTAACTGGTTTGTATATTCACTCTGCCAAATTAAAAGCAAAATATGTCAGGTTTCACCCTGCACATTGTTGAGTGGTAAATCCTGTTGGAGGGTCTTTTTCTTTTAACAAAACCCAAACTTTTTAAAAATTTGCAAAATTGATGGCAAGCTCCTTTTCCTTTCATAACTCAATTCATTAATAAGTGAGTAGGGATAAGAATGTTATTTTATGTCCACATAATTCTTCATAATCAGAAGAAGCAGTAAATTCAAGAGCCTGTATCTCGCATTCTGTGACCAAATTGCATAAGAAAACTTGTTTATTTCTATGTTGATGCAAAATTCTTTTAATCTAATTTTTAATTTGATTTTAAGTCTCCAGTAATATGGCTCAATACTAGTTTTAAAAGTGCCATTTAAAAGGTATGAAGATTAGAACTGATGGGTAAGCTAACTCAAGTGTGCCTACAGCTGCTCACGCTGCCCAATTTGCTGTTCTCTGCCTTCAAGTGCCTGATCTGAACTCTGCCTAAGCATGACTGCAGGGAAAGTATGTGCTGCAAAAGCTTTGAACAGAGAAGGTACTGGTTTGTCATCTAATTCTGTGACACTTTCTAACAGGCTGGGAGGGTCAGTCCCAGTACTGAGAGCTGCATCACACAAGAGGGAAATCTGGCCTTGGTGGAATACCAGGTGACTGCTACTTCAGGGAGTTTCACTTTCCTGTGGGCCTGAGCCCCATCTCTAGGAGTTACTGTCACCCTTGTCCCTCTGTTGAGCTGCTCTGCAGAAGGATATGGCATACAGTGCCTGAGGGGAAAAGCTGCTGGAGCTGAAGGTGAATCTGAAGAGCTTTTGTCTTCCATTGACTTCCACCAGCTGAGGACTGGTTTGAATCTGCACAGCTGCTGAGCACAACACTTTCTACTCTTGGAAGCTTCAGTGTCTCAGTAAGTGTTTAGTATGGCCTGTACAAGAAGATTTGAAGCCATGTTATTTCCTGGTATCACATGGACTTCTCCAGAGCTTGGTGTCCTTTTGGTTACTGCTTCTGTTTCAGGAGTTTATCTGCAGTCTTATTACCTCTTTGCAGCCTTCCTCACCCCTTTGGTCATTTGCTGTTACCTGTCATCACCTCAGATTATTACAAAAAGCTGATATTTACTGGAGGAGAAGGCACTAACTCTGTTGCCTTCTCCACGCATGTTCCCTGGTATTTTACACTTGGTTCTCTTCCCTAGCAGGTGAATCCTGGAAAGTTTTAGGTTACTTGTTCAAGGTTTCCAGTGGATGTCAGGAGGCCTTTTGTTCTTGGAAATGAAGAAAAACAGCTGAGGCACACAAAAGTGCTTTCTCCTGCTGGTCCCTGCAGCATATGAAACAGAATAGGAAGTACAAGAGATACATGGAATACAAGACTTGAGTTTCAGGGTAATTCACAGCATCCAGACATTTTTTCAGATCTGCTTAATTGCGCAGGAATTGTGACCATGGGAAGGGTCAGAATGATAAAGAAGAAGTTAAGGTAAGAGGAGGTATTGCCTTGTGTGAATACAAAGCTACTCCCTGAGTTTGGCAAGGTAGAGTAGGATACACATAGAATATTTTCAGCCTCTAGGAAAATAGTCCTTTCTCTTAACTCTTCCCAGGTTCTATTCCACAGATGTTGCTTCTCCGAAGTACTGTGGGTCCATTGGACTTCGTTGTTTCCTTGGTATAACAATATGTATCATCATTAGGGGAAAAGGATTTATGCTCTTACTGTTCTTCAGCTTTAAATGTATTTATGAGTACTGTTGAAAAAGAACAACCCTCTCCAAGTAACCTAAAGCAAAAAACAAAACAAACAAAAAGCCCCCAACAAAACAAACACCCCAACAAAACCCAACAAACAAACACCACCACCAAAAAAACCCCAATGTCAAAACAGGTTTCAGTTATGCATATGCCTGAAAGCTTGTCTTCGTAGATTTAAAAACAGAGAGGAAATTAAATCTCCAACCATGGCCTTATTAGTCTCTTGCCAGACTCATCTGAGGTTAAAGTTTAGCTTTTTTTCTCAGCATTTGTTGAGGAATGTATGCACATATATGAGTATATATATGTATTTGGGGTTTTGTTTGGTTTTTGGTTCTTTTTAACTGGAGAGGTTCTGATCTGTTGCTTTTTCATGGTTAATCTTTATTGTATGAATAGCAACTATTGGCTGTTTCCTCAACTTATACAGTGCTGAAGGAAAGAAATGACTGAAAGGAACGAGCAGGGGACAAGATTACCATTTTACACAGATGCATACTGTGGCAGGGAGGTAGCTGAGCTGGGTGGAAAATATAGTTATAAAACTTGGATGAAATAAGAATACAAATCAAAGTCCCAAGCAGAATTTGAAAACGAGCTGTAGACCTGACAAAATTCAACTTTTTGTACTACATTTACATTTTCTTAAGAATGTTTTCAATACTTGAAAAAAGACTGTTAAAAATCTTGTTTCTAATGGCTTAAGTTGGTGAAAGCAACTTTTGGATTCTCTATTTTGTTTGTTGTTGTGGGGCCTTTTTTCCATCTGTTTTCCTTTCACCTTTTGCCCCAGAGATGGTTCCTAGGGAAATAGTACAATGTCCTCGTGCTTTTAACTGCATGGTCTAAGACTGGCATCTGATGTACAGATACAAGGGCAAGGGCTGCTTTGAGAACTTAACTAGCTGTCTGTTTGCTGTTTTATATTTCCCTTGCAAGGGCATCTCTGAAATTCTTGGTGATGTAGGGGAAGTGCAATATCATCTCATTGCCATCAGTTTTATTAATAGCAAGTGGTACATATGGCTGTGCAGAAGCATTCTCTGGTGAACTGTACTTCTGCTAAATGGATTGGTTTAGATTATTGTATAAATCCTCCTTTAAGAGCGTAAGGAGCAGCTACTCACATACATACCCAGCCAGCTTTCTTAAATATTTTGCTTATAATGTTTGCGTCATGTCTACTAAGTAGTATGAAGATAATTCAAACAACGTATTAGGATGCAAGATGATTCACCAGCAGTGAGCTACAGATGGCCTATTATTGAATTACTAAGTAACAGTGGGAAGGCCAGGAGAATAATTATGGCATTTACCTGCACAGGGGCCAGCAAGCTGTTCAGACCTAGTTGTCTGAGAGGCAGCCTTGCTGTTTTGCACACTAAACTTTTTTTTTTTTTCCCACTTACTCATTATCAGAATGCAACTGACAAAAAGAAGCCCTTTTCACACTGGGTTAGAATAGATAAAGAGTCTGTTAAGGGCATTCTCCATACTTCTGCTTTAATATCAAGGGTTCCAGACATTATATAAATAGTTACAGTCAAAGTTAACATTATGCACAAGAGATCACAGCCATGTATGTAGCACCTCACCAAAAGGATGTTAGCATTTTCTTGCGGGAAAAAAAAAATTGAAAAAACCCGCTTTTTTAGAATTTAGTTCAAGTGTCTAATAGACTATATTAATTTTTGTCCCTTTTATCACCTTTGATGTATTCTCATGTAGTGTGCTTTTCTATTTATAATCTAAGTGCCATATAGATAAGCACTTCACATATAAATTCATCAGAAGAAGGATCAAATGAGTATGTAGCAATCTATAGTTACTATAGCAGAGAGTATAATTATCCATACCCAATCTATAATTGAGAAAGAAAAGAATGGATTTTTTTAAATAAAAAATAACACCTAGGCAATTATCTGGGAAGATTACATCATTTAAAATGTATTTTGATGACTGTGTCTTATAATTTTAATCCTTTTTATCTCAACATTTAGGTAGAAATGAATTACGCAAACTCATTTTCTTTTTAACGGTTTGACTACCTGTTTGTAAAATGACTGTGGAAGAACAAACTCCCCAAGGTGCATTTCAGGATGTTTTCTATGTTAGAAAACAGCAGAAAGCCTGATCACTCAGTAGTTTTTATTGACTGTCTGTGCATTTCTGTCTCTCTTAGTGAATGACTTTTGTCTCAGATTCTCTTGAGTTTATTCAAGTAGCAGAATTACACAGTCCTGTTCAATGTCAACAGGTGCCCCCAAATTTTATCTCTTTAAATAATTCATTGTTGTTTGAAACTCTTTTTGTAAACAACATCTGACAGTAGAAGACTGCTCATGTTCTTTTTATTCTTTGCTCAGAAATGTCACTCAATCACACATTTGATTACATAGTTTGAGTATGAATTTATTATTAAGCACATGTCCCAAATTCCTCATTCTGCATAATGTATTGAGCCAAACAGATGCATATGGTATGTGTTTATGCGTTTTATTTTATTGTAATAACAGTAACTAATGTTTTACTTTAGATTAAAGCCTTTTCTTTTACTTTATTGTCTCAAAAATCACAATTTAAGGCATATAGACTGGGAGAGGATGATCAAATGGACGGTTTGTTAGCTGTGGCTAATAACTTTTAATGGATAAGCTTTTTTAAATGGTGGAAAATGATTGATTTAAAATGAAGCCTATTCTTCTCACTTTTTTTTTCTCACAGTCAAAATGCTTCCCCCAAGCTGCTGCAGATGGTCACAGTCTTTTTTCAAACTTTTTTTGTCTTGCATTTCCACAGCATTAGGCTTGATTATTTCTGTTGAATTGCTTTAGGGAACCCAACATCAACACTCATTTGCAATATCCAAGTAGGATGGTGCAGTATGATATCTTGCTCTCAAAAGAAGGTTATTATTTTTCCTTTAACCCTTTGTATAGATATGCTATAGCTAGACATTTTATCAGAAATTCCAATAGCTCCTTTCAGTAAGGGAGGCTGCTGTTGGCAAAGATTTAATATTATAAGCTTTCACAGTATTTAGTTTGTATGTATTTTTCTACATCAACGTAATTCCATACAGTATTGGATAGAGTTTCTATTGTTCATTTAAAGATTAGTATAATCTGTCATTTTATGTTGTTTCATTTGTTTTTTTTCATGGAATCATTAAAAAATTAAGCTAGAGGAGACCTATGAGTTCATCTCATTCATCCCTAGAGTCCAAAAGTGGAAGTAACTCTACAACTAAATTATTATTGCCATTAAGTAAAATGTCATTTTTCAGTTCTAACTTTCCCTGCTTCAAATGTTTGATTAACTGAATCATAAGCAATTTGCATGTTCTTTCTCATATGTAAAAGTATTGGCAGTACTGCAGTTTTAGATTACTCTGCCTGAACTGTACTTTCATCTAGTACACTGAATGATACACTGATCTCACATTCTGTCTTCCTCTAAATTATTAGGGGGACCCAGAATTCATGTGAGCATTCATATTTTTAATGTTTGGCCAAACCTAAGCTCTTCATTTCTGCTTTTTAAATAAAAATTATACTAGTGCTAATACTAATGCTACTAAAAACATAATAATTAAGTAGTCAGGGCTTTTTATAATAACCGTTGTTTCAGTGGCACTCTGTTCCCAACCTTTCATAAAATACTAAGAAAAATCCATACCTTGATGTCTCCCCAAATGTTGCAAAGTCAAGGCAAACAAAACAATTCTGAATTTAGCAGCTGAAGAAAGAGGAAAAAAAAAGGTTTCGTTGCCAAGGAGAAAAAGGTAGTATTTTTAGCATAAGGTATTCTTTAAAAAAACAGTACTTTCAGAATGGGAGATTGAGAGGCGTGATGATACGTACAAGAAAAACCCCAAACAAAACACCCCAAACTTCCCAAAACCCAATGAAAACTCCCAAAAATTCAAGAGGGAAAATGCATTTGTTATACATGGAAAAATATATGATATGTGAGAATGTCAAATGAGAAAAGAAATGTAGGAGCAAGCTTATTTTGGCCTATTGCAGTTTTTTTATTTTCGAAAGAGTTGTTGTTTGTATAGGAAGCTCTCGAGTGAGGCTGCTAAATGAAGCATATGTGCTGCTGAAGCAGAGAGTTTTATGTGTTGATTCAAGGAGGAATCTCCCTGAAGAGTAGAACAGTTTTTGTCTTGTCTTAGGTCATGGTATCACAGGGAACCTAAAAGATGAAGAAGTGGCACTGTTGGTGAAAGAACGAGGAAGAAGCTGAAAATTTCATTTTCAGTTTTATCTTTATGTCATCTATGTAATCCCACTCCAAGTGTTGGGTGGAAGTAGTAATGGGAAGCCTACTAATATGAAGGATGTTATTGTCTTGGATAACATAAAAAGGGGTTTGACTTATGCTGGATTTCTCTCCCCTTCCCATTTCTCCTTCCTTTATTATTTTTTTCCAAATTTTGTTTCAGACATCCAGAGTCAGTGGTGCCAGGTGTGGTTCTAGAGACTGCTGTCACTGTACTCGACTGCCTGAGCACACATTAGGAGTGGCATTCTGTCATAGTGCAGTCTCCAGGAGCCTTAAGGCATCTTGATGGTAGCTTTACACAAGTGCTCAGTACTCCTTTAGTACTGTCGTCTGGTCTCACCTATTCTATTAATGAAAATTTCAACTCAAAAGGTTTATTTATACTTATGAGGAACAATATCTGATACTTGCAAGGTAATAAAAAGCCATAACTCTTGGGGGACTTTTTAAATTTTAAGCTTCTGCATTTGGCAGTACATACATATTACCTGCCAACATTATACATGCAGATGCAGATTCGGTGTATGTGCATTGCTTGTAAGAGTGCAGAAAATGAGCTTATTATACTGGCTTTTTTTTTTTTTTAATCAGTTATAGTCATTGGTGCACTCCATATGTTTTGTGTATTTAGATCTTTCTATAATGTTAGGTCATGATTCCATTCTCTGGACACTTGCTTCAGTGCCTTTTTATTTTCCTATACAGGAAACTGTCAGTGGCATAAATCTCTGTAAATTTTCCAGATGATATCCAGGCTGAAAGGCATCTCAACAGGAATTTACTCCACCCCCCTACTGAAATAGACCTTTGTCCTTCATGTCTCAGAAACTTGACCCAAGAGAAGTTGCTCCATGATTTTCCCTTGGGCTGAAGTGGGGCTGACTGGCTTTGTTATGACTTCACCCAGCTCCTTAGCAGCCTTGGATGATGTGTGATGCAACAGATCCTGCAGACTTGATGAGTTCTCAAAAGTAATCCCTTACCTGAAGGCAATTCCTCCCCTCCTTGAACCCTACCTCTTGGTGCAAGGTCCTGAAGCCTCAGCAGTATCCACTGGCACAGATCCACAGTTTTTGTGTTTAAACTTTCAGTGCAGCAGTAGAAGATCTAGGTAGCTGGTTGCTAGCTCAGAGCTCTGCAAGTCGCTGCCCGAGGAAAGGAGGTGGGAGTCCAAAGGGAGCTAAAGAACAGTGGGAGCAGCAGTCCCTGTTCAGGAGCAAGGGGGAAAGGCTTTGCTTGTCAGCAGAGGTGCTGCAAGTAGGTGCTACAAGGCAGAATGGAAAGGGGACTTGAAAAAGGTGTTTATGTAGTGTCCATGGCTTGGGAGAGAGGGTAACTTCTTGCTGAGAGTTAAACCAAGGACAAAAGTAGTTAATTATGCCCATGGAAGAGAACCCTCTCCACAAGGAAGTCTTCTTGTCTCTGTCTGCCGAGTGAGAGAAGAGCTTCCATCTTATTTTCCACACTGTATCCAACTCTCCTATGTATCACCTACCTCTCCTATGAGTGGCTGTGGGTCTTCTATGTTAGGATGGATAATCACACTGTGAAAGGTCATAATCTGGTCTGAGGAGTCCTCTTACAGAAATGTTTTCTATTCTACAAAGTGTTTCTGCACACAGAACAGTTATGTCCAGGTGCCCTGGTACACCTACCACTAGGCTGAAGGGATTCATTGTATGGCCCTGCACTTCCCAGCTCATGATGATCCATTGACACATCTGGGTCCATGCTTCCTGTGTCACCTGCATTGTCCCCACACCCCCAAGGACAAACATGAAAGGAATGCATGTAGGAGTAAAACTTCAGTGATGAATGGTGCTGTTTTTTCAGGTTCCTCCCTCAAGGCAAGCCTGGAAGGTTGGGTTCAAATGACCTGCAGAGATCAGCTCATCCCTTATAAGCTGGAGCGTTCAGTGATGTGCTCCTGTCTGAAATAAAGATTAAAGTCATACCTAAAATGTTTTTACTTGTTGGATTATGATTATTATTCCTTGTTTTCAAGAAACTTGACATCACCTTTTTTGGTTTAATGAAATATTCCTCTCACACTAAACTGCATTCATAAGTTACAAACCTGCCACTGCTGTCATCAAGCTGAACCACTTCTCATGACACTTTCAGTCCTTTTTTACAGGTTAAGATACTTAAGTAGTATCATATTGTTGGGGCATGAAGTCACTTCTCTTTTTCCAAAAGTGGGCAGAGGTAGCCATTGGCTGATGGAACAGAAGTTAGTTAAATGTAGAAAAATATAAGAGGTAATAGTGGCAAAAATTAATTTAACAAAGGTGATTGCAGTAGAAGAAAGGGAAGGTAAAGAAAAGAAAGGGCTTCAGAGCAGAAAATGTGACTGAAGAAGGAACAGCAGAGTTGAAGACAAAGTTGAGGATTTTCAGTCATTGGCAGTCACTTGGTGTGGTGGAGAAGCCTCCTCATGTTTGCTGTGCTTTACAAACTTTTAGTGGTGCTGAAGTTGCATGTGGCTGTATTGGCTCTGTAGGAGTTTGGACCTAATTATCCCACCAAAGTTGTAGAGCACTTTGATGCAGTACTTCTAGTTGATTTTTCTAAAATCTAATTTGTTCTCAAAACTGCTCTGAGAACTGAGCAAGCACATAGGAAACACAGTGAAGTGAACCAGAAAATTTGGTTTGAGATTGCACTGTTTGTCCAAATGGGATTGTTAATGTACTCATAGCCTCTCTCAAAACCAGGAAAAAAACTGGCAAAAAAGCATATTTTGTTTGTATGTGTGTATTCTACCAAAATAATGGAGAAATTACATTTTCCTGTAAATGAAAACAAAAACAAAAACAACCCAAAAATGAAACACCCAACAAGCACAAAACATCTCTGTTTAATTAAGCTTTCCAGATACCATTTTTCTTAAATACATGTTCAAGCATTGGACTTCCAACACCCTTGCTTTTACTTCCTTTACACTTGCATTCACTTTATTGTTTCCAGCAATCCAAGATTTTTAATGGATTAACACAGCTTCAAATTACATTTGAATCATAGGCTAAGATCATAATATGCTTGACTAAAAATCTACATTTACATAAACTTGTCTTTCTCATCTTAACAGTTTACTGTACAAACATGAGTATTTCTTTGCAGCTTAAAAGGTTACTTCATTTATATCTGACACTTGAATTTCTCTGTTTGTTTAATAAAACAGTGTCAGCTGTGTATAGCTAGTAGTCAAGAGACAAGAAGAGTGTTTTAAAATGGGATCATAGTTCAAACCTTTTGAGCCATAGTCAATTCTCCTTGTCTTCTTAACTTCCTATTCTGAGGTAACTTGTTTTGTAATACAATAGAATGAATGCTGCTCAAAACAAAGGGAAAAGAAAAGATGGAATTAAATCAACTTTCTGGCCTTCTTAACCTTGCTGTCCCCCAGTCAATGTAATTTGTTCTTTGTGTAGACTAATTAATTGTTTGCAAAGCACTTCTCTGATAAGTGTTAAATAAATGCTTAATATTAATATTACAAGTATATTTCTTTGCAATTCACTCATTTAATTGACCTCTATTTTACTACAGCTTATAATGACAATCAATTAAATCCTTTTTCAGCCTTCACTGATTTTCTTTCATCCCACACTGTGTTTTCTAACTGTTTTTCATCTCAAATCCCTTTAGAAGATAGGAATAAATGTAAAATTGCTCAAAGTTACTTTAGCTTCCCCCTCCTTTTCTCAAGCTCTCCACAGATTTGGAAGATTTTTACAGTATTTCAGTTACAGAAATTCAAAATAAGCACACTTATTAAGCCATATAGCTTAACTGATGAGGATGATCAACTGAAGTGAAATGCAACAATTTCAATAGTTTATATTTGAGAGGAGTGCAAAAAAACACCTCAGGTGTTTTGTTCTTTTCAGTGGTAAAAGGGAAGTGAAAAAGTCCTAATCCTTTTTATTCATCACATGTAGAATGGCTGGTCAGTTCTATATTTTGGATGAAACACTCTACAGCAGAAATAAATTTCTAAGAAATATTTTCATCTCTTTTGTCATAATTTATTTTTTATTTTTCTTATTGAAGTACTCCTTAAAATTTTGGTTTCATAATATCCATCATGCTAGCCTTAGCAAGACTCTTAGCTTGTTTATGCCTTTGGTTTTTTTTAAATAAAAATTTTTAACTCCATTTCAGGGGGTCCTTTTTCACAGAGCTGTAAAGGTGATTTACCATGGACTGTGACACTTATTAAAATCTCTTCTCTGTGATACATCTTCCATATTGATGCTTTAGACAACTCATTTCCAAGATGTTTTCTGCATTTGGTATTTCTAACTCTGCATGTTCCTTGTCAAAGTAATTAACTAGGGGCTGTGTTTGTTTTAATGGCAGATTCCCCTGGAATAGGGAAGCGTTTTGTATCAGCTATGTGTACTAGAATGGAAATTCCCAATTATGCCATTCTTTTTGTGATTCTTATTCTTGTGAATAATTTGTAACAGTGAAAACTTGCTTGTGATGGGATATTCAGAATTCTGTTGCACAAAATAAGAGCAGCAATTTGTGAAACTGGCGAAGAGCAAAAATTAGAAAGGCCTCTCAAAATGAATGAAGAACACAGAAGAAATGTAAATATCAGTAAGTGTGATACGTTTTAAGGTTTCTTTCATCTGTGGTCATATTCCAGAATTACAAGTAGCTCAGAAAATCACAACTAAAAAAACCCATCCTACCACAGCAAATTGTGACTGGAAAAAGGAAGAGAGAGTATTCTTAGAGTTGCCAGATCGTAAGTGTGGAGAGGTGACTTTTTAAGCCTAAGTTAATAATTGAAAGATCCTTTTTGCATCTGACTTGTTAAATAAAGGTTAATGAAAGGACCTCTATAAAATATCAGCTTATTATTTATTGCATTGAAATGGATTAAAATATAAGTTAATAGGAATGATAGGTGCTGTTTCTAAATAGCTGATTTCGTAACAGTGAAAACCATTATAAGGCATATTATCTGGAAGAAAGTACTTAAGAAAGAAAAATAAATAATAATTGGGAAGCAATTAATTTTCAAGACAGCTAGAACATAATGCCAGTTAGAAATAAACTGGGATAGAAAAGAGCAGCATCAAGAAAAATGCAATCTGAAGTCAGTTTCAAAGTATATAAATATGTGTATGTGTACACACCCAAATAGATTAAAAGTTCAAGCCACTGGATGTAAATACAATCTGATGGAATCTGAAACATTTAGAAAATAGCTGGTAAGAACTATAAACAGAAGTGTAATAAGGAAATTTAAGGCAACAAGAGGGGTTTTTGAAGCATAACAGGAGTTGATACTGCACAACATATTAACAGTCAAAAAGTTACTTCATTTAATGGGGGGCTTATTGTTATTAGTATTACTACTACAGTGTTCAAAGAGGAAACAGAATCATTGCTGTTTAATTAAGAACTGAAGAAACAAGATGATTATCCTTTTTAAAGAAAAATTGAATTCAAATGCATGAATAAACATGACAAATAGTAGAATAGGCTTTCCTAATATACTTGATTTAATATTATCTCTATGCTAAGAAATAAAAATAGTGTACATTAAATTATTTTAAAACCAGGCTTTTGATGAATTTCAGGTGTATCAGGAAAAAGCCTTCAAATGCATCTATGTAGAGTGGACAGCAAAAAAGCTTTCTGTTTTTTCTGTGAGTTTTTTTTGGTAGTGTCCCAGATGACAAAATAAGCTTGTTGCTTTAGATATTTGCAGGTACCTTAAGGATAAATACTACTATTGGAAAAGGCTTATTATTGGTAAAGGAGCAGTCATAGCTAGCAAATTTACAGTCCGGCTAATCAATGTTATCTTGAAGGGACAAAGAAGAAGTTATGCATGATAGATGGATAGATAGATAGATAGATAGATAGATAGATAGATAGATAGATAGATAGATATGTATAGATAGATATATCTTTGTATCTTGTATACACAAAGATTTCAGACCATACTTAAGAGTAGTCAGCTTTATTGGGGAAATGATTGGCAGTCAGGATGGGACAGTTCCAAGTGTGAATTTAAAGCCAAATACATTATTTAGTTGGAGTGGAGTGATTTTTTTAAGAGTGTCTTTGTTTTTAATTCAAGTCCTACAGGAGTTTACTAACTAGTCCTTATGTGTCAATAGTTCAAAAAAGATGCTGATAAACTTGAGAGGATTTACAGAATGAGAATGACCAAAGATCAAGAAAACTTCCTCTGTGGTGAAAGAGTCATGGAACTTGATCTGATTAGTTTATCAAGGAGATGATAAAAGATACCTGCTTAGAAAAAAGATATCTGATAACAGGGTTAATCTGTAGTCCACCATAAGTAAATCATCCAAACTCTGGAAACTGAAGCTATGAGAATTCAGACTCAGGTAACAAATTGTTAATAGTAGAAGTATAAACTATTAAAAGAATTTGATAAACTGTCACAAGAATTATCACATGTATACCATCAAGATTATTCTGTTGTGTGTACTGTGTTTTAGAATGAATGCTTAGTACAGAGAAACCTTTTAAGTTCTTTTGTTTTGGAAGCCAAAGGGGATATAGTCACTTGTTACTAAATATTTTCATCAGCACTTGATAATATATAAATAAGAACTCAAAAGTCACTGTTCAGAACAATTTTATTACTCAATTTTATTACTTTTATTAACAATTTTAATAATCCTTCATAATACAAAAGGATTAGGTTCACTGATTTATAGCAGTTCCATTTGTACTTGATATAATCGGTGTTACACCAAGCTAGTGCAAACTTCGACCTACCTCAAACAGCCATAAGCATGTGTGTGGAAAAAGGAATACAAGAGAGGATGTATAAACTGATGCAGAGATCTGTGAGCCACATATTGACTCTAATGGGGAATTACTTTTGTGGGGAAATGAAGAAAGAAGAAGAGAGGAACGAGAGAGAAAGGACAAACTCCTCCAGGAGGCAGGAGGAGGAGAAGTGCCAAGGGACCCCACAATGTTAAGCTCTCTGCATGCATATATTGATTGCCCAAATATAAAGCAAGAGTTAAAATCAGAAGAGGGGAAGGAAGGAGTGACCAATGACAGTTCCTTCCCTTGACCACAAAAACACTGTTAGGGCGTGCAGCAGGTAGAACGCTGTGGGAATAACACGAGAGCAATTGCATAAGAACAGCTCTAAAAAGCACTTCCCTCACAGATTGAGCAAAGGGGTCCAGACCCACAGCTAAGGGGCTCTTATGCCATTCAAAAAGCAAAGCAACAAAAGCACAAAATCTGGTCTGTGTCATGGACACAAGTATTTAATCTATCTTTAGTTGTCTGTAAGTTGTTTTTCCCTTTCTGAAACCCAGTTATGACGTTTTACAGTCACTCAATGCACTGGCTGCTATTCATCATTGAGTAACACTGTATTAGCTGCATTAGTAGTCAGTCATTAAATTTTACCATGTCTTGGTTTGAACATGATACCCTCTATGATTTTTTCTGCAATACTTTTTTCCATATTGGACATTGCTGTTTGTTTCTGTTCCACTTGTTATTCTCCTTTACTCCTTCTTAAACAGTTGTCTTTTCTAAAAACGGAGTGAATTGTCCATTTAGTTCTTGAGCCATATATTGATAGCCTTTAATTTTGTCCACAACCTCACTTGATCACACTGACCTTTCTTGTTCATTTCTGTAGTTAGCAGTTGTGTCCATATTCAGCCATTTAAAAATGAAGTGAAGTATGTGTTAATGATTACTGACTAAAGAAGTAAATTTTTTGAGGGATAGGAAAAAAATAGAAAAATAGTTTTAAAATGTAGTGACTTATTTTCATTTTCATTTAAAGCAAAGAACCATGAACAAGAATAAAAGGCATCCTTATATACTACAATCAATATTTATGCAAGAAGGTATTTGAAAGATGTGGAAAGAGAGAACATTAAAAGGGCTGTTTAAAAAATTCTTTAGAACTTCAAATAAACATGAGTGTGGTTTTACATTTTATAAGCTGAATTGGTAATCTTGGCTGAAACAGAAGACAAAATTTTATCATTTTATTCCACAGCAAATTGTAGAGAAGTGATAAGCCTGGTATGTAGGGTTTTTTACTTTGTTAGGGGGTTTGTGTGTGTGCATGTGTGGATACTCACTCAGCATAGAGATTTTTTTGCTTTTTACATGCATGTTTCAGAAACTGCTGCAGGTTTTCAATGAAATCAAAACAAGCCTGTACAAGAAAAACATAAATAACCACTGTTGGGTTTTGAGCCAGTGAGTACATTAGAAATTTTATATTGGAATGAGATAAATTATGAGAAGAACAATAAATCTTATTAAAAATGACATTTGAACTCTTATTTTTACACAAAATCATCTGATATCATCTGATATGAGAGAATGTTTCTCTCCATGCAAAATGACTAAATCTTTAGAAAGGAGGCAAATCCTTTTGAGAAAGATTTGCTGTCTTTTGCAATCTTCCCTCTCATAGGACTATCAAAAAGTAAATTTTAAGAATCTGCACAAGATTTGTTCAGGGTTAATGTGTTTTTTTGGGTTTGGGTTGGCTTGGTTTGTGGTTTTTGTTTGGTTTTTTAGGTGTTTTTTTTTTGTTTTGGTTGTTTGTTTGGGGTTTTTTGGTTTGGTTTTTTTTGTTTGTTTGGGGGTTTTTTGTTTTTTGTTTGTAATTTGTTTGTTTTCTATTCAGTGGTTTGTTGTTTTTTTTCTAATTTGGGAGTTTGGATATCTCAAATTCCTCAAGAGAAGTAAAAATATGACAAGGAAAGGAATTTAATTTACATTTTTAATAGGGAGTTTATTTTTTAATGCTTTTAACTTCTATGGAACTGAGGACTGATGCTTGCCATTGCCATCAGAGTACAAGAGTGTTCCTTTAATCAGGCTGTCCCCACTGGAGATCCAACTTGGGGTTTTGCCCTAGAACATAAATTCACTTAGCTCAGCTGTTTATTTGCAGTATCCCAACCCAGAACTACAAATGAAAAAGAACTGATTGAAGAAAACACGATGCTGATGGTATGAAGCCTGGGTCATCATATTAAATAAGTAAAGAAGGTGTATCTAGGGGGGGTTGGAGGGTATGAAGGTGTCACCAGATATAAACATATGTTAGTTTGTTCCTGGAAAAAAGACAAGAAATGAAAGAGTTCATTGCTTCTATAGTTTTTTTTTTCCACAAACAGGGAGATAGAGAATAATACCAAAAAGCCTATTTTACCTGCAAGTGTCACGCTTCATTATATTCAGGTTAGTTGCCCAGATTCATTTGATTTTGGTATTTAAAGCTGATTTGAAAATAATATGATACTTCCATTCTTAAAGATTTGATACTATTATGAAGTTCTTATAGTTATTTTTTTTCAGGTCATGAAATATGAATATAATTATCAACAAATGTAACTACTGGTATTATAAAATCTAGCTTTAACCCATATCTTTGGATTGTGTAATGACTTACTCATTGAAACCAGCCCATTTTATATTGGTAGTAAAATAATTCATTCAAGTAGGTAATTATAAGGGTAATAGAAAAATCTGGCAGGAAGCAAAAGCAGAAAAAAGAACAATGGTTTCAAACACTGAACAGTTGGCACAAAAAAAAAGGTTATTGGTGACAGCTAAATACAGAATAGGGTCAAAGACAAGCAACTCTTGTTCACTGTGTTCCCACAAATGATCTCATAAGCACAACAGCTTAGCAGGAGCTTCTCAGTACACACAGCGGGGTCTAGCTGGTACCAAGAATATGCTGCCCAAGGGTTGTGCGAGGGCATTGTCAGCCTCCTCCGCTTCCCTGCGAGATGTCCTGAGGGAACCCCAAGGTGGGACACTGAGTTAAAGCTTATGGCAGTGCTGGATGCTGGGTAGCATCCTCTTCCAACGGAATGAAAGAGCTGGAGAGAGTGTTTCCTTGGTTTTAAATAGATGAAAAGGAAGTAGGAAGTTAAGAGACAGGAGAGTGCAAAAGGAACGGTGCAATGAAAAGAAAGTGAGAGGATTGAAAGAGAGAAAGGGGATAATAAACAAGCTTTGCCATTTGGTCTAGAACTCAACTCCAGTTATGCCAATGAATGTCCTTTCCTGACTCTGTGCTAGTCAAAGCTGGCAGAATTCTCTGGCAGTCAGATACTGGGGAGCACAAAAGGCCAGAAGCGCTTCCTCTTATGTAGGGAAATTCCCTCTCAGAAGTGAGAACCAGATATTTTGACAGCATAACCTAAGCTGCAAATGCAATTTCATCTCAAATGCAGAATGCTGAACAATCAATACACTCAAAAGCTACACTGGACATAGAAAATTACTGGCTATGAGTCAAGTGTGATAAATACATTCATCTGGAACAGCACCTAGAATTTACTACACCAGAAATGGGTTCTATAAGCAGTAGTACTGCTTTTTCTATAAGCAGGAATATACTTGACTTCTGAAAAACAGACTCTGAGGGAAAATGGAATGATTTGAGGAAAACTCCACAATGTCTGAAAGGTCTGCTTTGAAAAGTAAAGAGATATGTAAGTGTTGAATAATCCATACTTGAAAGTCATACTGAAAACCTAAAATATGTGAGAAAGGAACAAAAATAATTGTATCTTATTATAATTAAGAACACACTGAGAATATTAAAATACAAAGAAGTAAAGAAAGTGGCTGAACACTATTATTTAGTGGTAATGGTGTAGAATTAGCATAAAGAATGAAATAGAGAGAACCAGTAAACTGGTGACAGAAACCATGAAAAGTTGAATTTCTAATTGGAAGGAGAGGCAAAGAAAAACAGAAGCCAGTCACCACACAAAAAGGCCTAAATGTGTAGTATTATGGCTGAAAATATGGTAAGAGTTGCTTTGTTCCTTATAAAGGATGAATATGGATATATTGCAAGTGAGAGGAATGTTGAGAGGCAAGAGGCTAGAATCATATAAGAAAAATTCCCGCAGGGAAAGAGAAAACTAGAACTATTTGTGTTTATAATACAAACTAGATCTGTTGCTGTGGTTTGCCTTTCCAAAGGAACTCTCTCTTCACTGTAAGATCAGTGGTCTTGCTTCTCTTCATTGTCTGTGCTCCTGCTTATCCTACCTTCTCTGCTTGTTATGTGCTAATGTGCTCCTCCATCAGGTGGGAGGTATGTCAAGGTAGGTTTCCTACCCTGAAATTATTGCTAGAAATAGCTAAAAATAGTTAGCAGTCCTGTGTAATTGTAGTGAAATGCAGCTCAGGCAAAAAGTTTCAAAAATCTCTGGCACTGAGAGGTTCTTTTCCATTCTAACACTAACTCAAATAGCCTTGGCTGTGTAAAAAGTGCATGTGGAGAAATTCTGTCTCTGAGGTCTTGGGTATTTATCAAAAACATAGGTCAGCTTTCTTACTATCTGAAACTAGATGGTGCTGGCAAAATAGGCAAGAAACAGATTCAGAAATTCTGTGCAGAGACCTGAGATGCAGTACAGTGAGAACAGATACAGCCTTTAATAAATATATGCATTATCTGCAAAGTATCTAATGTTAAAAAAACCCTGAGCTCAACTCTCACTTGCTGTTATGAAGATTAATTAAATAGTCAGTGTAATGCTTGAGGTTTCCTAGATGGCACAATAGTTGTGTGAAGGGAGAGTAAAAGGAAGAAACAATATCCCAAAGCCCCTATTTTGAGAATGCTGTGGTAGAATAACACTGAGTAAAACAGTTTGATAAAGGATATCCATCATTAATTCAGGCAGAAGAGGTCATGCTGAGCTAATCTGTTTGAGTTCTTTGAAGATACTAGTGGTAAGAAAGATAAGGAAAATTTAGAGGATGTAGCATCCTTACATTTCAAAAAGAATTTGACAGGCTTTCACATCAGAGATAAATGCCTACGGAATAAACTCTGGAGTAGGAAGTAAATGAAGATGCTGGTAAAAAATTGTTTGAAAGTGAGGAAATTGGAGCTTTGTGAATTTTGGAGAAGTTGAATGACATTCTCCTAGTCATTCTGCTTTATAAATTTTAGACAATAGGACCAAATATGATATTGTTAATTTTTAAAATGGTTGGAGAAAGAGAGCAGAAGTGACATAAAGTTATTAAATCAGTTGCTCAAAACTTGAGTCATTAGGATTAAGATTTGTCAGGAAACTATTTACGTTCACAATCAGAAAATCTCCTGTTACATGATCACAACACATTTTTCCACAGCATTTGCCTTCTTTAATGTATAAGGATTTAATATTTACTTGGCTATTCAGTAATTTACCATCTTTCAGCCTTGGGTCCTATTAATTATTACCATTTGTCTTGTGATTTAAGATAGATATTTTAAATTCCTCACTGGCTTTTCCATGATAGTTTCTAATAGTACAGACTGTACTAGAGCAGAAGAATATAGATTCCATCTTTCAGTGATGGGAAACTGAGGCACTGAGCAATTACAGACAAAGGTGTCTACTTATTTTGCATTGTCATTCTGAGATTCTTACAACATGACCTTTTATTGTGCCTAATTTATACAGCATTCTGTTTCAATGGATAATGTGGTACAGTTTTTGAAGTGCATAGTATTAAAATTCTAAAGTTAGAAAGAGCTATGAAATTATTGCTGATAGCAAGCTTTTTTGCATGTTGAGGAGAGAGGAAATGGTAACGTTGGATTTTATAAAGTCAATGACACATTTTCTGATTACTATTTCTCCTGTTATTCCTGCATATTTTACATAAGTGGTCCCATGGAAATGTGATGTAATCACTTTCAGTTTCTGTAATAAGGATATGATATGTTTCTTATTTCCAAAGGAAAACTTGTTGGATATTACACCATCGTCTTCATCTCTGAAGTTCAGGCCTGTCAGGAAGAGAGCAGTATTTTTAGCATTATTACATTAGTTAAAATCTTTCTGCTTACCTCAATTGAAATCTTGTATCTTCCTTGTCATTGTCCCTTCCAATAAATCTGTAGACTTTGTCTTATTGGAGTGCAACATCGGGAAAAAAAAGAATCTCATGTCTTTAAGGTGAATCTGGTAAACTTGAACTGTGATTTTAATTGAAGCTCCTGTGAACTTATAGAGTAAAAGTATCACACTGCTGTTGTTATGTCAGCAGTGTGATATGGAGATATAAACATGTAAACCAAAGTAGGTTTTCTTAGTTCTTTAGAAGCTTCATTTCATGTGATTGTAGCTTGTGGTTAACATTGGGTTTGGCAGTATAAATAAAGAGATCACTTCTCCTTCAAGCTTCAGAGATTGAATCATGGATACTTATTACTTGACTGTCACCTAATTTATGTCTTTTTTTGTAGAATCTTTATCTGTCCAATTTAAATTGTGTTTTTGTCTTTGTATTGAGTGAATTCTGTCATGAGAGAGATTGTTTCCTGCAAAATATAATTTTGCTGCAATATATCACAGCCTAAATGAGGCTATTTTTTTCACTTTTGTGTCATATATATCCCCTGATTTACTGAATGCAGGAATTTGATTAATAAATAAACAAAGGAATCAGAAGCCATAAATCATTATTTTCTGGGAAAAAAGTTTCTGTGGGAAACATACAACTACTCAGATATACGTTGAACTATGACTGCTTATATTTACTGTATTCCCTTGCTTTGAGGTACATTTGCTATGGATTTTTCCCTGGGGCAACAAAACAGTCTTAAAATTACAAATTGGCAACAATGGAAAGACAGAGAACAATGTGTATTTCTGAAATAGACATGAATCAGAGGTGTCAATTGAATGTATTTGAAAAAAAGAAAAAAAGATGTAAAGTCATATTGTGAGGAAGAAATAGCAACTTGAAAGCCTTGAACATGGTGTAGTTACTAAATCTACAAAATGTATTGTGCTTACTTCTTTATATTAATCTCAAAACCTTAAGGTGACAGTCACCCCTGGGTTCTGGAAGCTGAGTTATCAAGAGATCATCTTGGAAGCTTGGACAGTTCGGCTGTTTCTAAGTTTCTTTAATGTTGAGTTCTGTGCTATCACATAAATAATGCTAGTATTTTATAGTGATAATACTCCATGAATGAAAATTGTCAGTCAGATCATCATTTTGATGATCAGGCTTGACTGAGGCTTTTTTCAATCAAAAGATGGTGCTGTTAAATAAGCATTTGTGTTGTAATCATCCAGCTTGAGTCATTACAAGTCTATTTCAAGAATTAGCTGAGTAACAAGTTTTAGCATACAGATTTTGGGATTCGGTTTGGATTGTTGGTTTTGCTTATCACAAACTGGGCAAGAAAGTAAAAGGGAAAGAAGGAGGGAGGGAGGAAGGTAAGAAGGAAAAGAGGGAAGGAGGGAAAGGAACAGAGAAAGAGAAAAGAAGGGGAGAGAGAGAGGGAAAGGAACTGGAATAATCAGAGGCCTTGGGTCAGTCACTGGTCTTCAGTTTCAGTTTTGGAGTGCTTTCATTCAGATGGTATTTAAGTTACTCTTTCACACTTTTTTCACATCTTTAAAAAATTATTTTGCCTTACTGAAAAAGATGTGTATAAAAAACAATAATTTCTTTTCACTGTCATTTCCTCAGTAAAAACAAGAGGCTATCTTTGCAGATTTCAGACTGCACCTCTGTGCACTGACTCGTGTGAAATGACTGTCATATCCTGTATTCATTCTGGTTTGTACTTGACAATTTATTCAGGTTGTTAAATTTCTGGAATTCATTGCTAGGCTTCTGGTTCTTCATATTATCACAGGACAAAAGAAGTGACCTTTATGGGTGATTTCATTTTATTGTTGTTTTCTACATGGGTTGATGATGGCAGCCCATGGGGATGAGACACTAAAGCTTAAACAGTAAAGCTCTCTTCAAGGATGAAGCTGTAAAAAGTGAGGGTATTTTTCCTTTCTTTATAAATAAGAAAAATGGTTAGACTTGATGAGTTTTAGCAATGAAATTTTGAGCTGGAAAACTTCAGTCAGGTGAGAGGGCCTCTTTTCCAGTCAATTTTTGGAGACTGCTTGATGTAATATGTCTATTTAAATAGAAACGCAGAGTGAAGAAAGAAGATTTTATTGAGGATGTCATCTTGGTGTTATAAAAGAACCTCTTGAAATTTAGAAGACAATTTGCCTTTAGGGAGCCTTTGGAAAATAAGAGGATTTTTATTTTTTAATAGAGAAAGTCTTTAGGAATATTAGAAAGGAAGATGACTTTTTCATCAGTACCAATTTTGATTTTAGAAAATTATTAGCTCAGTAATTGCCTGAGGCAAGAAACCAAATTATTTTGCTGCATTTCAGAAAAATGTAATTACAGTATTTATTTCAAAATATGTTTTTTTAGAAAAGAGTTTGATTGAACTTTATTACTATCATTGCTAAGGGAGAACCAAAACTAAGATTGGTATGAACCGGTATAGCTGTTACTGATTCCATAATTAAAAAACCTGAAGAAATAAAAAGGCTGGAGGACTACACAACACCCAGTTGGCTTCAGCATCATTCCAGGGTACACACAGAAATGAGAACGTCTGACCAGATCTAACCAGACAGGTAAAACCTCCCACAACAGTAGTTAACTGGACAAATGTGCATTATTATTTTTTTTCCATTAATTGAAATGAAGACATTTTGAGGACAAAATTTCTATCCTTCTTTAGTTAATAAATGTGTTGTATAAAACCTTAATCTGTGAAAGACCTGCAGTCATATGTACCTTGAAGACAGAAATGAAATTGTAGAATCATAATTTAATTTCAGTTGCAAAAGACCTCTAAAGATCACACAGTCCAATGCACCTGCCATGGGCGGGGACATGGACCAGGTTTCTCAAAGCCCCATCCAACCTGGCCTTGAACTTCCAGGGACAGGACATCTACATCCTCTCTGTTCCCTATAACATATTTTATGTTCTCATCATTAAAAAAAAAAAAAAAAAATTGTTCCTTTTATCGGATCTAAATTTACCCTCTTTCCATTTAAAGTTTTGCCCCTTGTCCTGTCACTACAGCCTAGGTAAAAAGCTTCTCTCTGTATTGCCTATAAGCCTCTTTTATATAGTGAGGTGGATCTCTCTCTGGGCTAGTAGGAGGCAGTACAGGATGACAGTGGCTCAAAAAAGTGGAACCACCTTGGATATGAGTGGTTGCTAAAGTTAGCAGACATTGATGCACAACTCAGATGTGCTCGAGCTCATTCAGAAGTAACAAGCAGAACCAGTATTACAAGCTTGCAAGCCCACCTGAAGTTGCAAATGTGTATTGCTTCAGCTGAGCTAAAGACTCTGGCTTGTAATCAAACTCTAGCAGAGGCCCTGGTCAGCTTCCTCAACAGATAAGCCCTCTTTAGTTCCATGTCCTTGCAACCCATTGTTATTTGAGCACTGAGGATGTTCAATAAAATTATATCCATGTAACCTTCTTTTCAAAATGTCTACTTTTTATTGGAAATGTGTTGTGCAAGAACATTGCCAACATTTAAATAAGGAGAGTTTTCTGTTTACTTCAGCCTCTGTAGATACTTAAATAACTGATTTTTATTTACATGGGAAAGCTTTGGCAGCTGCTGAATATCAAAATGACTGGAACCAGTGATTTTTTTTCAGTAGTCAGGAAGAAATAGTGGGTTGCAGTAATTTTCCGTGCATAGAGTGATTCTTGCAACCAAGGCCAGTATTTCAAAAAATTGTTGAAATTTACCTTACTGCTTGCCTTGTCATAGGGCTTGTGTGATGGGAATCAGTTTAGCATGTTTTATTTCAGAGATGTTGATCTATTTTTATCTGGTTTTTCAAATGTGTGGAGTTTATTGGCAAAAAGTGAGAAATGTACCAGCAATCGTGGTAGCTTGAGAGTTTCCCTGCTGAGCTTAATATAAGAGCAGTTCTCACTCCACAGGGGCACTCTATTTTCTGCTAGCTAATATCCACATGGTGGGCTTTTTTTCATTTAGTAAAGAAGATGTTTTTTGAAATCTGCTCCAGAGCCCATTAACAATTGCAGGAAAGCTTTGGAGCTCGAACCAGATGTAAAACATTTACTTAAGTGCTTTCTTGACTCTGAGCCTTACATGCTATCCCTGAAAATCTGGATTCTAAGTTTACACCTGCAGGTGTTACAAGTGGAAGTTGCAATAATATCTGAAAATAATTTAGTGTTATTATAAACAAGTCACACCTGTTACAGGAGCAATGAGCAAAGACAGGGATGCTTTGGACCATCCACTGCAGTACTGGATAATCTTACATGAAGAGCCACTGCAAGGGTCTTAAAATTTACCAGTATCAGGCTGCAATGTAGCGCTTCTATGACCTGTCTCAGGTTAATGAGCAGCTTGACTGCTTCAGTAAGACATCAGTTACCTGTCAGTCACAAAGACTTTTTTCCTGGTCAGTAAGAATTTCAAATGCTATGTAACAATATTTATATTCCTGGGGAATTTGTTTAATTGGAGTGTCTTGCTACAATGAAATAGGAAAATTCCTCCTTAAGTGCCTTTTTAAAACACCTTTAGTGTTACATAATAGTGATTTTAAGTTTGATACTGTTAGTTGGCCTTGAGCCATAGATTTCACTAGTCCTTACCTGAAATAGTATTCCCTCATGGTTATATTTTGACTTCTTTTAATTAAAAAAAAGAAAAAAAATAAAATATAATCTCTGTTTATCTTTGTCTGTTTCCCTAAAATGGCTTCAGCGTGGGCTGGGAGGGTTCACCTTCCTGGTGGGAGAAAGCTGTAAGATGTAAAGTCACTAGATATCTTCACGTAAAAAGTCTTTCACAAATCCCTTTCAGTTAGAATTATCTCAGCTGTTGCTTGTAATTATAAAATACATGTTTTTCAAATACAAATCTAGTGGTTTTTCTCTTACACAAGATCACATAAAGTGCGGGAGCATGCCAGTAATTAACTTGGAGGGGGATAAAATTAGTGAATAGTGTTTTCAAAAACATATTTTCTAATTTAATTTGAAAAGTAATTGTATCATAAAAGGTATTTCAAAAGCCTGTGGAACCAGTGCCATGTTTGTTGCTTTCTTGGTACATATGATCCACTTCCAAAGTGGTAGAATTTAAAATGTCATACTTGAAATGTCTTCCAGTCTGTTGAGAAGCAGTTTCTTACCTCGTGACAGGCCACTATTGTCTAAAACTCATTTGTATTCCCAGTAATGGCAACAGACAATATTCTTGGTGTGTTAATCATTGAGATGCCAAGTCAGAATACAATTAGAAGTAGTTTAACATATGCTTAAATCCCAATAAAGCCAATTGAAACCAACTATGTGTTTCAATGCTTTCCTGCAATGAGGACTAAAGAAGTAGAGGCAGATGGACTGGAGGCTTGCAAAGTTTCTCTGATCTGAATGAAACATCACAAAAGCAACTTAAATTCTTCCCTTCTCTGTAGTTCAGCTACAAGGCTCAGCAGTACAAAGCCAAGTCCAGGTAACCAGTAACATTTATTTCACTAGTAGTGTAGAACATAGTGTAGAATGTGGAGAGTGGTTTCCTGGCTAGCAGCTTGTGGTTTTGTTCTAATAATTATATACTGCACCTCTTGCCATCTTATAGCAAGGATAACTGGTAACTTTACTGATGTAAGCAATGGTCAAAGTGACTGGGTCTAAGAAAGTAATTTCAAGAAAGATAACGCATCTGCACAGTCTGTTGTCTTTCTCAGTTTTTGTGGGGCTGTTCAGATGCACTTGCTAAGTAAACTAACCACAGCAAGGGGGAATAAATCTATGTAGAGGGGTTCTTATTTCAGATTTTGAGAAACTGCAGTATTTCAGCTGTGACAACTGACAAGTTGAACTCATTTTGTACATGGGTAACATACACGTACATGTGTGAAATAATACACAAGTTAATGTGTAATCTGGAAAGCTCATACACCAGGATAAGATTCAGCATTTCCTGAGTTATTTATTGCTACCTCACAGTAGAATGGCAAAAAAAAATACTCTCACACAATATTTGGTGAAGTATTTCCATGATTTAAGAATTTCAATGTCCCAAGCTGCAACCTAACACTGAATGATAAGCTTTTTAAACAGAACCTCTTATATATTGATTGTACATTATAAGTAGTGAATACCAATCACCTTTTCTAAAGGAGAATGAAGTAGATGCTTGAGTGAAAAATACTTTGCAAGTGCTAAAACTGAACTAAGATTCCTACTTTTCCCTCTCAACTTTGAAGATAATGCTCAAAGAACAGTAATTATTTGTGATTATGCCCTTTTAGTTTCCTCCTCAGTTGCAGTCTGTATCTTGGCTCCCAGCTGGAATTCACCAGTCCAACAGCCTCCCACTTCAGAAAGCATAGTGAAGCCAGTTCTTGAGGGGCTGATAGGGGTTAATTTGAACTAATGTATTTTATGCATTTTAAGAATAACTGATCTGTTTGAAATGTGGCAAAAGTTAAACTTCTTTGCTTTCTGATCACTTGCTAATTGAGTGTCCTTGCAGTTCTCTACCTGAGTGCTTCAAATGTAATGAATGAATATTAATGAAAATGTCTAATGAATTTAGATTATGGAATGTGTTTGATCATTAGATTTTATCTTTGAAAAAATTCAGTTAGAAGAATGAGAAAGAATTCTGTGCTGAAACTTGATCCCAAATTTATGCATATTAGGTTTGCTTCTTATTATGCTAGAAGGTCATTAGGTTTCACAGAACATGTATTCTGCAGTAAAACTGTTTTTATAAAGGTTTTTCTCAAAAGTGTCAATGAAGTTCTTTTCCACTTAAAATAAGTATTATTGCTCTTGTTACTGTTCAGCTGCAATTGATTTTTAAAGAAAAAAATAACCAATGAATTTCTAACCATATTAAAAAGGTGCTAGATAATTTATATGGTAAATGAACTGGCTTCTCACAAAAAGAAATGAAAATGCTGACTTTGTGCCAATTCCTACCATCTTTATTCACAGTGTTTTATACTATATTCCACATGAAAGCCCTAGCTGAGAGAGCTGGACTACTTGCCTAGAAAAGCAATTACCTTGATAAATGAAGATGACAGAGTCTTTTCTTAAATAAACATGAATAATCCTTCCACCCATTCAGAAAGCTGAACGTACAGGTGCCATCTTATCCTGGCATAACAGTTCGTTAAAAAACCCCAACCTTTTCATTCACCATTTCAAAGGGCTGGATTAAGCTACAGTTATTTCCATATTTCTTCATCTTTATTCCTGGTTTTGATTCATAGGTAAGTAATAGTTATTACAGCAATTCAGGATGAACTTTGTAATTTTTGCATAAACGGATCAGTAAAATAGTCTTTTCAAATATGATAAGCCTTTGCAAATACTGTTGCAATTAAAGTTTCATGAAATCAGCAGGACTTTTTTTGGATAATCTCACTGCAGACATTTTGTTCCAACAAAAAAATAATACTCATATTTGATACAGTGAAAGAAACTAGGTAAACCCAAAATAGGTTTACATTCTAGGTAAAGTGGTACTTTATGTGTATCCTGTTTCTGGTTTTTCAAAATCTGTCAGACTTCCATATTCTATTAATCAGGTTATTTCCACCGTCTTTCATGGATTCATCTCTTGATTTAATTATTAATGAAGATTTTCCTATTACAGAAAAGAGCGTCCAAAACGCTTATTCTTCCAACCCTATGATATTTTTTACTTTTGGTTTTCTCCTAGAGGAAAGAGAAAGATTAAATGGCAAGATTTAGCCCCTCATATGTTTGTATTTGACAAAAGAGACAAGCCAAATTTTCCAGAGTTTCCAAATTATTTTTTCTTTTCTCCATATTAGATAACAGGATTGCCTTGCCAGAATCTACTTGACCAATTCATACTGGAACAATTAAATTAAAAACAAACAAACAAACCAACCTAAAAATTAGGTTTGTTTCTTAACTAGAACTGACTCATAAAGATTCCAAAAATGCAGAATGGGTGTCCAGTTTCTGTCACTGTTGGCCAGCCTTTGTGCAGTCTGGCATGATAGAGCACGTTCTTTGTGACTCTTGACATCCTCCAGGGCCTAGGTGGTCTCTGCACGCTGAAACGTCCCCTGTAGCAGCTACATTTCTCCATCTAAGCATATGGTGTTCACTCCAGTGAGAAGGGATTGCTGACAGAGATGCCATTGAAGAGATGTCCATGCAGAAATGAGTCTTGTAGTCTTATGCCTCTGGCCAGGAGAAACCCCGACTCAGTGCCTACCCTGTTACTTGCACTCAGCTCTGGGTTGTTCCAAGTCCCATTAGGCAGTCTTCCTAGGCAGTTCTTTAAATGCCTCCTTCAGAAAAGTATTCCACTTCAGAGGTTGTAGGCAGCTGTTGTATCCTGGTCCCTATTAAGAACTTGGCTCAACAGCCAAGGTGCTGTGGGAGCAGAATTTCTGCCAGGAATTCTCTTCAAATTAAAACCACTAATCAGACTAATGTTTTTTTTCTGTTTTGCGCAAGATTTCAAGTCTTGTTTTGGCTAAATAGACCAAAAGCAGATGTTACAGGAGCTGGTGCTGAATTCTCCATTCTCTGAAATCCAATTTTGGCTTTGACAATAGGAGGTCACAGGCTTGGTACTGACCTGACAGTGTCTCAGGACATGTCTGGCCCTGCCTTGGTGAGACCTGGGTTTAGCAGGAGTGGCAGTTGTCTGGTGGCCACATGCCTGTGGCTTCCCTGCCTTGGCCTCTCTTTGGGAACACCCAGGGCAGGGGGCTGGCACTCCTCTGTAGTCACGGCAGGACAGACAGACAGCCGTGTGGGGGAGGGCAGCATGCAGCTGCCTGACTTTGCCTGGGAAGCGTGCAGGAGGCAGGCTGTCATAACAACATTTATGACAGACACAAGCAGATTCCAAGACCTAGGAAGAAGCCATACACTGTAAACACTGTATGGCTCACAGCAAGTACCTCAGGATGCCCATAACTTGAGTATTTTTTTTCCCCCCATTCATCCTTAGGAAAACTGAAACCTTAGGATGCAGAGGAACATTGAATGGGGGAGCACAGCCCCAGAGAAAAACAATGGGTTTTCTTGAGACTTTAAACCACTAAATAGACTAACAACATTTTGAGTGTCACTCCCACACCGTAGCATAACCAGCTGCAGCAGCTAGGGACATGGATGGTGGCATCCAGTTGAGATAAAGAAGGGTTGTCACTGGAGCAGATTCCTAATGCAACCTGGGTTTGCCTGTCATGACCCCTCTCAGCTAGACATTGATAAACTTGCAGCCTGTTCAATATCCCCTACTCTTCCCAAATGTATTGAATCAAATGCTGCAATCTGGCCGTAAGATGTGGCATTTTTGCCTTGGCACTTTGGGCTGTCCTTTTTTGGATACGTTAAGAGATTCAAAACTCTCTGCAGTATTCTGAAGGGCAGCATCCAAGCTGTATTTAGATGATAACAAAAAATGCCACTACACATTTTAAACAATGTGGCAATCTGTTATCTGTAACAAAATAGATTTTAAATGTACCACAAAATGGATCCAAAAATTCTAGTTTTTCTCAGATAGCTAATGTGATCTGTCATCCAGCTCTTCTCCTTGCTTTAGCCTATACAACAGACCCAAATTCTTGCTGTTTAAAGTTTGTCTGAGCATTTACTTAGATGACCATTTGGAACTAGTTAGTGAAGTAGTTTCTCTCATAGCTATCATACTACCATGACTAAAACCCTTCCTTTCTCTTACTTTTATGTCCTTCGTTGTCTTGAGGCTAAATTTCAGCGATGAGTAGCTGCAGTTGCTCTAAATTAAAGCAGTTCCAGCAGAAATGTGATCTGTCTGCCAGCATTCCTATAGTAGTTAGTTTTCTGTCCTCAAAATATGATTTCAAGTACCCTGTACGTAGGTTGGCTAGGGTGACATGACATGACATCTATTCAGGAGGAAACTGCTTCATTGAGTTAGCATCTTTGTTGATTATGAGCTCCATTTAGTAATTATTTTCCAAGAGCTACTTTATCGTTGCTTGGAATTTTTCCTGAGTTAATCTGCTGAAAAAAGTTGTTCTAATTGCTTTAACATTTCAGTGATTTGTGTAATAAATCCACTTTAGCCATTCATTCAAATTTATAATTACTACCACTTCAACCAATGTTATCCATTTTGTGCATTTACAATGAGGAAATGCAATAGATATTGGTAATAGTGTTAACCCTTACAGCATGTTTGAACTGTAATCAACTATAGATGAAAAGTAGTTTGTTAGAATATTTTAACTAGAGTCATCCCCTGGAATGAAAAATTTTCCCTTGAATTAAAATGTACCTGTTAAACAAGATGTACTTTTTATAGTTTAGTATGACAAAATAATCCATAATACTTCCGAATCTAGTTTTCTTGTCAAAAATTTAATTGACTTCAATGAATTTAATTCCTTTCTGAAGTAGGATTGGAACTAGGATAAGAGCAGTCTTTGCTATTTATTGCTGATGCATTTGTCCAAGTCCTACATAAGCTGGTATGATTTCCACCTTAGCAAAAGAGTCAGATGAGAGAACCATGAGTTCTGGCATTTAGGGGTTTTTTTGTGTTTGCTTGTCTGTTGTGAAGTTGATCTCTCTACACTCATGCAAGACTCCTGTCTAAAACTTAGTCTTAGAGTTTAGCTTTATGACCAGATTTTATTTATCCTGTCGTATCCTACTCTTGGGAAATAAGATACACATTACCCTTTATAGTGGTGTAAATAGGGAGTTTCTTGTATGTAAGAGCCTCAAAAAACAAAGGTAGGTTAGTGTATACTTCAACAGCAAGTATTTCAGCTAAGGAATAAGAAATAATAAGAAAAATGTAAACCCTAATGTTGGTAGCATGACCACATAATACAGGGATATGATAATCAGCAGAGGTTTTGAAAATAATGTTTTTTGTAAAGTTAGGTGATTTATTTCAATATGAAATAGATTGTTCTGTTAATAATTATAAGCAACTTTACTCTCAGCTTCTGTCCACATAGCACTGAATGTCTGAAATTCTGCCTGCTGAAAGACAAGCAAATAAACAACTGCTCCTTACCAGGAGAAAAATAAGAGAAAGTGCTTTACCCTTTCATCTTTCCATTTCCTAGCAACCATGTCTTCAAGTTGTATTTTGTCCATAAAAATTGCATAAACTAAGCTTCACTCTTGTCCTAGCCTAATTCAGTCTTCCTTCCTTCCTTCCTTCCTTCCTTCCTTCCTTCCTTCCTTCCTTCCTTCCTTCCTTCCTTCCTTCTGTCCGTCCGTCCGTCCGTCCGTCCGTCCGTCCGTCCCGTCCTTCTTTTAACAAGTTCAGCAGACATCTTTATGGAACTGTGTCCTGGGGACTTTATTCTGTCAAAAGATTTGGAGAAAATTTTATGAGAGAGAATAATCATGCTGTTTTAAATATGCTGGATCATATATTTCCCCCTCATTTTTACTTTAACAGCAAAATACTAGGAGTTTTCAACAGGATTTTCAAGCCTATCTTTGCTGTACAATGCAATTTAGGCTTTGTTTCTCACTAATTTTTTTATACGTACAGTGGATCATTACTGCAAACACTTCACAGATCAAAACTTTGATCATCTCCAACACTTGTTGTTGTTAAATTCTTGTAAGGATAGAGGTCTATTCACTTAAAATAATTTATTATGAGAAAAAAAAATACTATTTTTTACTATTTTGCTCCAAAGAAATTGAAAGAACTAAATAGCAGTACTATGTTTGTAAGAAATCTTTGTAGAAAGAGGGTAAGATATAAGAGGGAGATGCAGAGTAATATCTAAAAAGTCTAAAAGGCAAGCTGGCTTGCTCTACACCTTTCTTTTGAAAGGGTCCTGTTTGCAGAAGGGAGCAGCTATACTTAGAGGCATTTCATATTATTCATATTTGGTGGGTAGGCAGGCATGCTTAATAAGGAGAATGCCTGTGATGAGAATGTGTTGGGCTTCACATGCTGATAGAGTGAGGAGAGAGATCCTAAAAAGATGAAGTACTTTGGTCTAAAAGGTCTTTAAAAAGTTTTTGGATTGAATTATTTTAAACACTGGCTTTCACACCCTTTCACTATTGTAAGGACAAAATATTTAATTTATAAGATGTGAGACAAAAGTTGTCTAAATATTTTCAAAAAAGTTTATTAACAGATAGCATAAAAGTTTTGGTGCAGTCAGATCTTCAAAATGGTGCCTCATAGGCATGGCTGCTGGATTTATTGCTTAACACAGGAAGGACTTAGCTTTGTATTCTTGCTTTCAAATTCAAAATAAGACTAGTGAATTAGATAGTGAATTATTGCTTAATAGTCATAAATGTAAAAGGAAAAAATAATATTTAAAAAAAAGTTGAAATTTGTTAAGGGCAAGAAAAATGTTACTGCTTGCTATGTATGCATGCATCAACCTCTCTTGATGCTGCATTCACTCTGAATGCATATACTTTAAACCTTTATTTTTGTGTGCTGGTGCTTGCTGAAGGATTGCATGGCAAAGGATGGAGCTCAGAGGCAATCTCATCCATGTATGTAAATACCTAGAGGGAGGATGGAAAGAGGAGAGAGCCAGGATCTTTTCAGTGATGCCCAGTGACAGGACCAGAGACCATGAGCACAAACTGAAACACTGAAAGTTCCCTCTTAATGTGAGGAAACACTTTTTCACTGTGAAGGTGACTAAGCACTGGCACAGGGTGCTCAGAGAGGCTGTGAAGTCTCTCTCTTTGAAGGTGTTCAAAAGCCATGTGGACACAGTACTGAATAACCTTAGTTAGGTGTCCCAGCTTGGGCAGGTGGGTTAGAGCAGATGAGCTCCAGAGGAGGCCCCTGCCAACCTCAGACCTTCTGCCATCCAGTGGAGATGCCTGCTGTACATGGTTAGAGCCAGTGTATCCAGGCAGCTAAACTTCCTGCACTGGAATAATATTTACTGCTTTTTTTACAACCAGCACAATTTAGTCAGCTGACATTGTAAGCACCTGAGCAAAATCCTAAAGCATACTGTGAACTAACAAACAGTCATGATCTGCCATGAAATCCCAACAGGAGAAAAAGGCTGACTGATGAAAGGGTTTGAATGCAGCCCTTTCACTGGCCCACCTGTTCTGGTAGTATCCTGCCACTGGAGGTAGTGAGTAATTTTCTTGTTACAAAGGGAATTACTACGAGACCCCAAAAGGTGTGCTGCAAGATAGCATGCTGTCTCAAGACAGCTATTTTAGTCACTTGACAGAGTGGTGTAATCAAAAGATTATGCAGTAACAGCAAGACTGTTGATGCATGTGCAATGCCACCGCTTACTTCATGCTCTTGATAAATGGTTGAGCTGGGCAGACTATGGGGTCAGTGTGCACAGTACAGCAGGATGCCCAAATCTAGTAATGGGGATTGAGGACAGAACTTCTGAGCTTTCCTTCCTGCTGTTACATGCTTCTTTTGGCAGGTGTGGCTTTTGCTTCTCCTCTCCCAGTTGTAAAATGCAGCATTTTCTTCTACTGTATTGTAATGATTAATTAGTTGGCATTTAGAGAAAGTTTCAAAGAGGAGTTAATAGGACAGTGTTAAATTTAAGACACAAGAGAGTACAGTCTATTTGGTTTTTTATCTGGGCAATCTCACTGCTGTCAGAGAGCCAAATTCCTTTTCTAATCTAGGAAGTGAAATCCTGGGAGGTGAAAAACCTCTGCAGCTTGCATTTGAAAATTTGATCTAAAATCTTTCTGACCATAATTTCTGAACTGTGGCATGATGAATTAAATCAAAATAAAGAAGCTGACTATGTAACTTTATTTTCTGTTCTGAGAACTCAGCGGCTCTCAGTAATGTTAAGAGGAAATGTGCAAAGTTTTTTTGCTTTTTTTTTCTTTTTTTTTAAATGAGGTCACCTAAACAGCTGCTTCAAGTATGGAATTAAGAAACTAACTTTGGTTATCTTGGCTTCTCAGAATATTAAAAAATGTAAGAAGGGCTTTCATTATATAGAGAAATCATAATGTGCCTTCTCTGAAGACCTCATCCATAAATAAATTCTTGTAAGCAGGGCTTAATATCAAATGAATAGAGTCTGCAGCTACAGCAGGTGTTTGAAAGTCAAAGAGTGGCACCAATAGGCATAATTTAAAGTTCATTAGCATCAATGGAAGAAAAAAAGTATATTTTTTTGTTAAATTCTGTATTTTAGTTAGAGCTTTACAAGGGCATATGTGCATTGGTAATTTAAAAGTTATATATTTAACAGCAGTGTAAATGTGCTTTTTAGTCATTACAATATTGTTTTGAAAATTCAGGTTTAAAAAAAAAGTATAGATGAAAACAGGACTTGATTAAAACAATTAAATAGCCCTTAATGCAGGGCTTGGCTATGGTATCTCTGCAGGGCTTGTGCAAATAACAAGAATTTCAGGGCTGGACTCAACACCACAAGAGACATTTTGTCTTCAAAGCCCATCAGCAGAAACCCTTGGATGCAGAGTCTGCCTGTTCAATGCCCAAGTCTCCTGTGACTACAGAAGTAACACAGGCTGGGGGTGCGTATCCTGCTGGGATTGTACAGAGAGTGCAGCCTTATGTGCCACTTTCCTAGCCCTTGGGGAGGAAGTGGGGAGAAAAGAAGCCTGTCACTCTGACTGCCAGCTCCCCCCTTCCATTAATCTCCAGACTGTTTTGCTGCAGCTGTGCTGAAATGTATTCCATACACCAGCTGTCAGCTTAATGTGACTTGAAATGGGCTGCTGTAATAAACCATTATCAGAGCACTTGAGGAGAATGTGAGCCTTGACCTTATCTGGATAATTATCTAATAGAGTGCAAAGAATGATCCCTTTAATTGGTGTTGTCATTCTTTGCAGCCATGGTAGAATGTGCTGGCTTGGACAGTTACAGATTCCTAGGATGTCCTCATACTTTTAATAATAACATCCCCCTTGCAGTTCTGTAGACTTTGCTACAGATGAGAAACACACAGAAATGATAAATGATTTTTATTGGGAACATTTAAAATTCTGTCGTTTAAATGGTTGCTAAATTGACTACAGCCAGATCATGGCAATTACTGATGTTTTAGGTAGTGTTATGTAAGAAATCCCTGAATATAACAAGATTAGGTTATGGTCAGCAGACTGTCAAAATGCAGGTCTGCTTGGTCAATACTGGTTTTTCACCCCTTCTTGACCCACTGTCAAGAAGGCAAGAGGCTCAATTCTTCCAGAACACAAATGTACAAATTTTGCTTACCACACAAACCCAATTCTTTTTGGCAAAGGATGCTTGAGGTAGGATTCAGCAGTATGTCCATAACAGTTTGTTTCCTCTGATGATGAATGGGGACAAAGCAGAGGACCAGAGAAGTTTTATTTGTGCTAGTTTATTTAAGAGCTTTCAAAAACTTTGTATTTTGATGTGCAAAGAAGGCTTTTTGAGAGACTCTATGTGTAGGTGGGAGAGCAGCTTTTGAGTCGTTCTTGTCTTGTGTCTCTCATCTGCTTTCTGTTGCAAGTTCATCTAGTGGGAAAAAATGGCAAGATACACTGTCAGCTCCCATTACAGGAACTCACATTTTTCATAGGTGACAAAATTCTGCTGGTGTACACATTTTAGTCATAGAAATACAATTAATAATGACTTAGGTAGAATGTTACTGAAATTTAATCCCAAATCAAGATTATCGTCTTTGAAAGCAGTCTGTCATAATCTGTATTGCTGTCATGTTTCTGGTCCATATTGCATTCTGAAAGGTCAGATTCTGGAAAGCAAGATCCATGGTTTTAATAGATGCTACTGTTTTAAAATACATTGGACAATTTTTTACTGAATAATTATGGTATTGGAATACATTTTCATTTTTTACCTTACCAAGAAGTCCTGCTCTAGTCCATACTCTTGGACTTTTGGCCTTGTATCTCCCTCAGAACCAGGTGGCCAGAAGAAAATAGATGTGTTCTCATTAAAGATGTTATGTTTTATTTTTTTATGCTTTAGGCATTTTTTTCCTTGATATGTTATGAAAATACTCTGATCATCCCTTTATGTTAGCAAATTTATGTTGTTACTTTTGCCTGATTTCTGTGTTTTCGTAATGAATACTATATAAATACACTATAATGTTATCTGATTTTCACTTGCACCCAATGAGAGATTTCAGATGTGAATAGCAACTCATATTTCAGTCTCTGAGAAGACTGGAAACTGAATGCACTGAGAATTTTAAAAAATGTTTGTAGATAGCAAAGGCCCTTGATTTTTTTTTTTTTTTAATGCATATAAATAAAAATGCAGTGAGAAGATTGTTGCTAGTTAACAAAACAAAGATTTAAAATACAGCAAACAAACCCTTTGTGCCAATGCTGTGAAAATAAAGTAACTGTGTGAGTGAGTAGTGATGTAGGTCAATTCAGCTGCTCCTCATATTCGTTGTGACAGTTATTGGAATAGCTGGAGGCGGAGTGGTTACTGATACACTATCCTGTATTTAGAGTTTTAGATGCTATGGCATCAACAGCAAGACCAGTGGGAGCACTTAAAAGGATATTGGTGATACTAGAGGTTGAATTTCATCCTGAGAGGCGGTAATGATTCTCATGGATTTTGGTGTTGAGACACAATTGACAAGACAATAGGTACCAGATGCTTAAGTTTTCTTTCTCTTGTTACTGCTTTTATGACACTGAATTTCTTTGTTCCCCAGTTTTCCGCATTTCCCTACTTAATCGTGAGGGAGAAAAACATTTATAAGGATTAGATATCAGATATTACTGTAACAGAAATAACTCTACGTAAGTCAAAATCATTGACTTCCTAGTTACATTCACTAAGCAATCAAGGCTGAACATAATAATTCTAGGTACTGGGCAAACAGAGAATCATGGAGTTTGCATCTTATCCTGAGCAGTTTAGTGGGCCCACAGAGCATATGTAGCATGAGGAGTACACCAAACAAGAATAATAGAAGAAATATTGTGGAAGTTGTGTGATGTTTTATTTGAGTGGTAAAGGTAGTGGAATGGAGGCAAACACCGAGAGGGAGAGCGATGATGGTAGACAGGAAAAAACACAGGATGATAAAACTGGGTTAAAGTGAAGGAACAGAGATTCAGGGTAGGTCTAATTTTGCTATTACTGCATGTACCATTTTTTAATACAGCACTTACACAAGAAGAAATTCGTTTGAGAAGTGGACTATTTTTTTTAGCACAGGCCACAATTTCAGGAGTATTAAGTAATATATGCCATTGCCAGCAGAACTGGCATATTCTCAGCTCTACTTGTGTGGAAATAAATATTGTAACTTAGAAACATATATTGAGACCCCTAAAACAAGTACAGATCTTCTCATTTCAAGTCTGATGCCTAGGCAGGTAAATGTCTCATCACTGCAGATCTGTATCTCCTTGATAAGTAATCCAGTAGGATCAAAAGGTTGCTTTGGAATATTGTAAAATAAAGGGCACTTAGCAAGACCTTTCAGCTGATGTTCAGAACTAAAGGTGAGAAAAGGGTAGATTTCATGATGACTGATGAAGTTTGGAGTTGCACTATGCCTGCAACTAAATAGCAGTTATCAGTAGTCAAGAGGGATTGTGAACAGTCAGTTCTATTAATATTACTTTGTAATGCTGTGTTCTTCCCTGTAACCCTTTCTTTACAGCTATTTGTCTGAGAATTGCCTTCATTTTTACACAAACGAGGAAAAGAATTTCATCTGTACTGTCATGTTACAAATATGGATTACCACTTGATGAGATCTCTGCTTCTTGATCATGGCTCATGCCCTAGCATGGACAGCCATGCTGGTATGAACTTGAAACTTCAGGACAAGGTGCGAGACCAATTCCATGCTGCACACAGAGCGTGGTACCCCATAGCTTTCAGTTATTAGTTATTAGTTATTAGCTGCCTTACAGCTCTTTGGATCTTCATGAGCCTTCTTTTACAGGATAAAAGCAAGATTTAATTTGACATTGACTTGACTTCCAGATGATTCAGTTTTTAGCAGCGAGTAGGTAAGATTTTTAGATGTACTTGAATAAAATTGGTACTATGTGCTGATTCTCATTAAGGGATTAAACTATAAGCATTTTATGAAGTTATTCTTTATAAAGTTATTTTTATCAAGTTATTTTTAATTGACAAAAGAAAAGAAAAATTAGAGGAACTCAAAATAGAGGGAAATGCTATTATTCAGAAGCTTCCAACCAGGAAATTATTTGTCTACTTTGAATATAAAAACCCCAAGTACTCTATATTATACAGAGATCATGCTGGGCAAACTTTATTCAATTTCTTTTTTTTTTTCCTGGACCCTCCAATAAAAAATTCACCTCGAACATACTTCAATTTCTTGGGTCATTATTCCCTATATGAGGACTTTGAGTATGAAGAATAAAGGAGTTACACTTCCTCTTCTTTTTCTTTACCTCTTCACCTGTGAAAACTGCCAGAATTCAGTGTTGATCTGGGTATATTCCCTAGGAAGGTGAAAATCCACCTATGTTCAACAGGGCAGTGAAGGGGCTGTTGAAGAATAAACCAGCAAAAGCTTTTTGATTTAAATTTTCTCCTGACAAAGGCCATTGTTTTTCATATGCATCCTTGGCAAAGGTAACCCGATATTTCGTAGTAGTTTTCTCTCTGTTGTATGCAGTTGCATAAGCTGTTTTAACCTTACCTTTTGCCCTGCTGTGATAAAAATTACCTTCCTTCCAGCTCTCATTTAGTCTAGTCCCTGTGGTCCGTGTACTGTCTGGGGAGGATGAAAAAGAAATAGCTTCCTCTCTGAAAGAGCAGGATGACCTGACTAGCGTCAGATGGCTAAGGATAAGGGAAAGGAATGGCTCAGGAAGGAGAATTACAGGGACAAGGATGAAGCTAGAAAGTGCTCTGAGTCTTGTCAGGAGGTGAAAGGAAGCTGTGCTGGAGCTCAAAAAACAAATGGAGACATTGGGAAAAGCTTTGGAAGGAAACTGGTTTACCAGGGAAACATCTTCAAATCCCTAAATGTTGAATTGGAATGATTTAGTGCTTATTTATACTCTGCTAAAGAAAACCTGAATTGTTGTATTCTAATAATAGTAGATGGCAGCGCCAGTCAAATTTTCTTTTTAGAGAGCAGCAATCACCTCATGGAAAAGGCATAGTATATGTACAGGTATTCAAAAGTGGCCCCCAGTGAGTGAGATAATTATGAGCTAGTTTAAATGTGGTACAAAATGTGATACAAAATAAAAGCTATTATAAATAAAAACTATTTCTTGCTATATAGTTATTTCCCATTTGAAGCATATGGTATATGCCTTTTTTCATTTCAGTCACAGTGTTTCTTTTGTATTCAAGCTTCAAATACTGTTAACAGGTCATATAAATCCATTGAATTAAAAGATATTGTGTACAACAATTTGTTTTGATTTCGAAATATCATGTGTTCTATTTAACTGTGAGTTTAATGAACGGCTATTTAATTAAGGGTTTAAACTCAGGTAATCAGTTTGCATCATTGGGCAACAAGTAATCAGTTTATAACATGCAGTTGAACAGTCAAAAAAGCATCAGGCAGACCTTTTCCTGAGAGCGTTTATTGGCTAATTAAATGATCTGGACTCCAGGGTAAGTATAAAACAGGAAATAGATGGTTGGTAGGGAGGATGTTAGAGGAAGGTACTTGACAGAGCTTATTGAAGCCAAGTAAATGTTGGTAGGCGCTTGTCATTCACTGTGTAAATATAACAAGTCACTGCAGACACTGTATCACATGTGGAAAAATAATGTCTTGTACCTTTGCCTGTCTTTTGCAAATACATTACAGCCCTAATAGCGAGACACTGAAGTTATTGTTTGCTATGATATAAAAGAACACATCAGTTATGAATTTTTTTTTTTGTTGTAAGGTGTTTTGAACCACGATAGTGTGCCCCAGCCAAACCATCTTTAGTTATTCTTATTAGAGCCCTCAGAGAGAGGCCAGGCTGGAATTACCTGCACCAGCTTCACCTGACCATCCACCTTCAGGTGTGGCAGGTCAGCTCCTGGAGGGTTCTTAAGCCCAGCCAGGAGGTTCAGTGGGGCAGAGAAGAGAAAAGAGAGAAGAGAAGAGAAGAGAAGAAAAGAAAAGAAAAAAGAAAAGAAAAAAGAAAAGAAAAAAGAAAAGAAAAGGAGCAGCTTAGCTTATATCTGCTCTCTGTCTTGTGCTGTCTGGTTGTTTGGATTTCCTGGACTAACTTGGCTGCTGATCACTGCATGGGTTTTGTTGCTGCCATTATCTTGGCTCTGCTTGCCTGGATTTGGAGCATCAAGGACTGAAAGGTACTGAAAGATAAACTGTGCTAAACTGGAATTGGGAAAGGAGAAGCTGAAAGGCTAAAATACCAAGACAGCAAGGAACAGATAAAGAAGACTCTGCTGCAATGGATTAGGAACCAATTGTATTATCTGAAAAGTGTGTGTGGAGTTCTTGGGCAAACTAAAGGGACCAATCAAGTAATGGGTAATCTCATACACAGCAGTTGCAAAATGTATATGTGCTGTACTAGAAATAAGTTAGTAAAATGTGTAAGTACTGTGTTGGGTATAAGTACTGTGTTAAGTAAGTAAAATGTGTATTGCTGTATTATGGGGAAGTTAGTAAATGTAGAAGTACTGTGTTAGGTATGAGTTACTGTGTGAAGGAAGTAAGTGTAAGTAAGCGAACTATATAGGTTATGTATAAATATGTAAATGTAATATAATGTGTAAGTATAGGATAAGTAAGATAATTCACAAAAGAGGTGATAAGTAGCTATTATTGTACAGATTGAAAGATGTGAGAGTTCCTGCATGATGCCCAAAGAGGTGATGCATATTTTAAACAATAAGAAGCTTCTGCATAATCACACTGATGCACTGAACAGAAGTGCTGAGTTCCTGCATTTTTTTGTGGTAATATTAAAATCCTTTATTTTCCTTTTGTTTTAAGGTTTTTTTTCTCTATTTCTATCACACCTTAAATTATTTTTGTTTAAATGCAATTGATTATACGTTTCAATGAAAAAAACTACTTTTTACATCAATACATTTCAGAGCACATGCAATAATTGAGTATACTCATAATCTAAGGCTGATATACCTTCTAAAGGTGTAAAGTGAAGTTAAAAAGATTTGTATTTATGATTATGAACAATGTCTTCATTTGATGTCTCTGCTGTCATCCATTCAGATTTTTGTTTCTTACACTGTAAGGTTAAAGAGGGCCATTCTGATAATACATGATATACTTTCTAGGCTGTAAGATTTCAGCCAACAATCCTAGTATTTGTTTCAAAAGCTATGGCTGATCTATTGAATCATTTTAGAAAGTCAGACAGTCTAAAAATAAGAAGTGATGCATAATCCAGTACAATGGAAAGTTACTTCAACTATTTCCTTTGTTCTTTAAGTTTTACATCTTATTTCTCAATTTCTTTTACTTTCCTTCTCCTGAGCCGACTTGAACTGCAACCTAAAGAGGCTTTCCTTCTCATGTAGACCTTTTTTATATACCAAAGCTAAAGCTTTTCAAATTATTTCTTCCTGGTAATAATTTAAATAAGGCAATTTCTAAAGGTTGCAACTCAAAAGAATTGTTTGGGTGATGCTCATGCTTTGTAAAAAGTATTCTAGTTTAACTGAGAGACCAAAGCCAAGCTTGATCCTGAACTGAACATGGGGAAGTGCCATGAATTTGGTTATTAGTTTTACCTTTAAGGGTTTTAGATTTAATAAAATAACTTGAAGTCTGTTGCACACCAAATGCACATGAACCTTTTTTTTTTTGTTTGTTTTAGCTTATGGCAAATACCGATTTTGCATTTAGACTGCAAGAATAGATTTCTTCTCTCCTGCATCATAGAAAAACTAAATCATCATGGTGGTACATGTGTGCAAGACAAGCAAAACATACTACTTCATAAATAAGTGCAATAATACTGCATATATTAAAGTCCTTTTCATAGGATCCTTTCTTCATGGCCTACTAATAAAGCATTTTTCCCCTTTAATTTTGCTGGGGCTGGGGAGGATGATTATTTTTTCTTTGTAAGAGTTTTTCAAGGGGGTATTAGAAGGTTATTTTTTGCTGTTCTAGGTATGACTCCAAAATAGTTATGATTTCATATCAGTGTAACAATGCTTTCACAAATCCTACATCTGTACCATATGCTGACTGAAGGAATTGGTTTTCAGCTTTTATTGCTGTTTTAGACTGAGATTTCTGTCTGGACTTTCTGCTCATATCACAATTTCAATTTTCAGACGTTCAGTGGCTATTTGAGTGAATTCTAAAAATGTAAAGAAGATGAGTTGGAGTCTTGAGTTTATGTAAATCATGCATAGATGTAATTTAAAAACAAGTGAAATTTTAATTCTGTTTACTAAGAGCCTAACAGCTTTTGTAGTAGGAAAAAATGTATCAGTGATTTCACTATCTTAGGGGACTAATGTTTTACAGTAAGGGCTACCTATAGATGGCACCAAGAGTAAATACTAGAGGGGCTATACAGAAAAAGTGTTTTGAATCCAGTGTACTCGTGCTTCTGAAGAAGCAGTACTCAATGACTTTCTGATTATTTTCACAGTGTTACAGTAGTTTTATTAATTCTTGTGGCAAATAATTAAAATCTTTCATCTGAGCTCAGCTGAATATAGAAACTGGGGACTGGATTCAGGAGATATTAGCCTAAATGGCCTTTGCCTTTGTCTGTCTAGCCTGTTCTAGGTCTTGTGACAGTTCTGAAGATTGTGATGTCTTGCAGCATTGAGTAACAGCATCACAAGGCTCTCTACTCCTGTGTGTGCTGCTGAAGAAGATGGAGGGATAGAATATTGTCTCAGATGTTTTTTCTATCCCCCAGCTGCATCCTGATTCTCCTAAAACACAAGCAGAACCTTTCTGGGGGAAAACAAAGGCGTGCTGAGTGACATCGGGGATGGTCCCAGTGCTGTACTATTTCTTTATGTGACTCTCTGCAGTGAAATGTTCTGAGACATGCTGGGAAGCAAAAATAGCATTTGAGGCAGTGTGGCCCTTGGTTTCTGTGATTAGTACATGCATCACTATCTTTTTGCTGTCAATGTCTCTGTCCAAATTGGCTCAGCATCCCCGGTCATAAAGCTTGCAATTCCAATTGGAAGCATCATCAACATTAATAATGTCTTATTTTCTATCTTCAACTGTAAATATAATAATCAAGTAAAAAAAAGTCAGCAGAAACTGCACAAAGGAGTCTGTCCCAGTGTTATTCACCTTTGTAAGTCAAAGCAACATTACATTAAAGTACAGAGAAGTCAGGCTGACACTAGAGCAGGACTCTGGAGGTTAGTACAGCGATGAAAAGTCCATATTACAAGTTTTCCTGTTCTGTCTTAAGGTGAAAAACAACAGCATTGAGGCATAATAATGGATGAAATAAAATTTTTCAAGGTAATGAGTAATTATTTTAATTTTTCAATTTATCTTTAAACGTGGAATTAAATTGTTAATAATGCTTTTCGTGTTACATGAGTTGATAAAGGCCAGAGGCCTTGATTCAGCATAGGACTTATCACCACATCACTCAGAAAATGATTTTTATTTATGAAATTCAAATAACTTCTTGGATTTTTCCAGTTTCCTTAGTCCATGCTACGATCTCAGTCTTTCATGCATAACTTGAACAGTTATGATCTAGAGTGCCATCACACGGCACCTTCAGGATGGCCAGGAGGTCAGACCCAACCAGCATGGATTTAAGGAGGGGCAGGTCCTGCCTGACCGACCTGATCTCCTTTTATGACCAGGTGACCCACCTGGTGGGTGAGGGGAAGGCTGTGGATGTTTTCTACCTGGACTTCAGCAAAGACACCATCTCCCATAGCATACGCCTGGAAAAGCTGGCAGCCCATGGCTTGGACAGGTGCACTTCTTGCTGGATGGCCAGGTCCAGAGAGTGGTGATGAATGGTGCCACATCCAGTTGGTGGCTGGTCACCAGTGTTGTCCCCCAGGGGTTCTGGGTTGGGGTCAGTCATGTTTAATACTTTTATTGATGATCTAGATGAGGATATTGAGTCTACCATTAGCAAATTTGCAGATGACACCAAGAAGGGGAAGTTTCAATCTGCTGGAGGATGAAAGAGCTCTGCAGGAACCTGCACAGGCTGAATAGATGGGCCGAATCCAACAATAGGAGGTTCAAGTACCAGGTCCAGCACTTTGGCCACGACAATCCCCTGCACTGCTACAGAGGACAGAGTGGATGGAAAACTGCCCAGTGGAAAAGGACCTGGAGGTGCTGATTGACAGTCAGCTGAACACGAGCCAGCGTGTGCCCACATGGACAAGAAGGCCAAGGGCATTCTGGCCTGTACCAGAAATAGTGTGGCCAACAGGACCAGGACAGTGACCATACCCCTGTACTCAGCACTGGTGAGGCCCCACTTTGAGTACTGTGTCCAGTTCTGGGCCCCCCCAAGCTTGGGAAGGATGCTTGAACATGTCCAGAGAATGGCAACAAGGCTGGTGAAGGGTCTGGAACACAAATCCTGTAGGGAGTGGCTGAGGGACCTGGAGTTGTTTAGCCTGAGGAAAAGGAGGATCAGGGAAGACCTTACCTCTCTCTGCAACTCCCTGAAATAGGAGTAGCCAGGTGAAGGTCAGTCTCTTTTCCCCAGAAACTAGCAGTAGGATAAGAGGAGAGTTTTAAGCTGTGCCAAGGGGGTTTAGGTAGGAAGAAGTTCTTCACAGGAAGAATGATTTGATATTGGAATGGGCTGCCCAGGAAAGTGGTAGAGTCACTGTCCCTGAAGGTGTTTAAGGAAAGACTGGATATGGCACTCAGTGCCATGGTCTAGTTGAGACGGTGGTGCTAGGTCATAAGTTAGACTTGATGATCTCAAAGATCATTTCCAACATAGTTGATTCGGTGAGTCTGTGATTCTGTAAAACATTGTGCAAATGAGGTGAATGGCCATGTGCTACCACCCTTCTGGAATTCACTTTCTCAGACAGATTTACGTGTATAGATTGCACCCCAGCGGTTCAAAGAGCCTCCAAAATAAAATACAGAATGACAAGATTGAGGTACAAATATTTAAATTTATCTCGTGGAGGACAAATTTTTGACATTGCTCATCTACTGCAGTTTTTCCAAGAGCTTCATTTCTTCTAGCTGCATTGATCCTGTAAGTATGGAGAAACTGTATGGTAGTGTTTGTTTTGGAGAGAGTGAGAGAGTTCACAGCATTGAGGTCAGTCCATGAGAGGAAAAGGAGGAGAGAAAGGAAAGATTAATTTTTTCAGGAAATAATTGCCTTAGAGTACATTATTCTTTTGATGTTGGCTTGAATATTGTTTCCATCATACAAATACATTTTTCTTTCTTACTATTTGTTTCATGTCATTGGACTTCAGGCAACAGATTTTCTATGCAAGAGTTATATTCACAAGGGGGTTTTGATTCTTTGCTATCCTTCTTTCAAAGAGCAAGTCTCAAATACCTACCATTTGGGGGGGTTTAATACTCTAGTAAAGCTTCATTCCTTTATCAAACAACAGATTTTCTGGTTTGTTGGTTTCAAAAACCTTCCACAAAAGAGGTTTCAAATGCACTGCATGGCAGTGCCATTTTGGTTGAGTGCTGATGCAAAGCCTACAATCTATAAGGCTATTACACTGCTAAAGCCGCGTAACTTCCTTTTAAAAATTAAACATTTTGTTTTCTAACAGACAAGGCATGTGGCATATTCTCATAGTACTATGTCTCAGAGGATCTCAGCCATTTTTAAAATAATACATGTACTGTGCTATAATTATTTTGATAGTGTTTAACAGAGTTGAAAACATTGTGTGCTATTTTAATGGTATTATTGCCTTTATTTTTCTTAATTGGAATTTTATAATTTCATTCCAAATTCCTTCTCACTGAAAGAATTAAAGTTTTAATTGTTTTAGTGTAACTGCAAGGGAATATGTAACTCTTCCTAGCCATGTTATCTTAACTTTTGAACTGTACAAATACGTGTGAGTGGTACTAGTGATATCCCCTGAAACAGTGAAATTATGTTAGTACCTCCTAGTGCCTGTAGTGACACCAAGCCACCATGGGCATTTTGTGTTTGGACAGTAAATTACTTTGGATAACAGAGCAAAAAGTGGAATTTCCTTATCTTCTACACAGTCATTTAGTCCTATCTTCTTTCTCATTGATGCAGTTTCACATAGTGTTCTATTCTGTAAGTATATTTTTCACACATTTGGTTATAAATATATAAAATTATGATGGAATGGAAAGAAAGTGTTATTGTTTGTACTTTAAAATTTCATATGTAAATTCCTTTTTTTTTATTATGCTCCAAGCTGATACACAGTTCTTGTTATTGCTACCTTTATCTTTATATAATTTTATATTTTTACATTCCAGTATTCTCTTTAGGCCATGAATGTGACTCTGATTTGTTTCAGTTTTCGATAACAAAGTATTAATTCTTAATGTATAGGGATTCTCTGGACTTATGAACATATTCCCATTTCTAAAATGTATTTTTCCAGAAAAGAGTCGGTGTATTTTGATCTGATAAAAAACACTCATACATTTTCTCTAAGTCTACAAGTCATGCATATTATAAGGCCATGTAAAAATGTCAACATTTAAACAGTTCCTTAGTGATTCTTAATTGCTCGATACAGCCAGCAGCTAATTTATGAGTTTAATCATGGTAAGTTTATCAAGTTAAAAATATCTTCATATTGAGAAAGATATGACACATTTGGCACACGTTACTTTCTATGTTTGTTTTGGGTTTTTTTTTGTCTTAGATATTTCATTTAGCTACATCAAAGCATCTTTCTTATAGAAGAAATTATGAAGGTACTTGATGCTTTTATCTCCAATGATAGAGCAGCAGATGACAAAATGTCTGGGGTACAGGTAATTTTTTGTGTCTTCTAGGCCATATCAATTTTTCCTTAATTAAACACTCAGTAGGAGGCTTGCAGTTTCTCTGTTTTACGCAAATCCTGAATTAAAAATTACCTGCCATTTTTTGGTGAAAAAGAATTCAGTAGGTTTGTGAAGTAGTTATCTTAATTAAAAGGAAAAAAATACTGCATGGTAACTCTTACTTTCCATGTGAACTTCATACAATTTTAAATTTAAGTGAAGGAAAAGCTCAGTTGCCCTTACTTTTGCATGGAGGAAAATAATTAGAGAGACACTCCAATAAAAACAGCCAAAGCTGTGAGAGATGGGGAAAAGAAACTGGAAAAGGCAGAATAGGAAAAATAGCTTCAAAATGTTAGGTTGCAGAGAGTCAAGAAAAAACAAGCAAGCAAACACTTTTTGCAACAAGCCTTGTGTTCAGTGCTAAATGCTTTCTACCTCTTCACCGCCTCTTGGCTTCATTAACAGTACCAGCTGTCAACAAGAGACAAACACCCCAGAAAAGGCCTTGCCCTTCGGAATGACTGAGATTTACTCGCTCATCTTTTCCTCTGTGATGTCCCACAGTCTTTAATATCAAGGTCCCAGAATATTTCAAAGCCATGATGTACCCCCCACCCAAAAAAAAAAAATGGTGCTTTTGAATTGGTGAACGGTATAAGGAATGAAGCTGACTGCTAAAATGGTGTTTCCCAGCCTTCGTCCTGTTCAGTGAAAGACTACCCATGAGCACACCTCCACAGGCACTTGTTCGTGATTTCCTGCCATAATGCTAACAGTGAATATCCCCCCAGGCTGTGGGAGCAGGGGAAATAGCCTCACTGGGCTGCACGCTCTCCTTACTCACTGCTTTCAATTGCCTTCCCACAGGCTAAATAATTTGGTTTAGCCTTATGAAGTAGTGTGAATTAATCTCCAGACTGACTTTATTTCGCTGCTTAGTGCTAAGCAGCTGGCAAAAGACTTGTTTTTTTTTACTGAACTATTCCTCATTTTCTCATTGTCCTCAGCAAGATGAAGGAGCAGAAAGGTGGACATGATTGTCAGTTATGATTATCACTTACTTGCATCTGCTTGAAATTCTAGATGCTTGATAAGTCTACTTGTTTTAGTGATTATGAGAAAAACCTTTTCATTAAAAAACTGCAACGTTTTGATTATTATTTTGGTACATCTTACGGTATTGATGCAGACTCTAAGAACATGGTGGTTGTCACATATGACCTGCTAGAAGGCTGTACTGCCTACAGCTATAAGTAATATAATATTCTGTAAGTTCTAATCAGATTAATCTCTTGGTAACCTTTGCATAAAGATGGCAAGTATGGAAAAGCTTACTTAAATGGGTGCAACACTTTCTGCTCATATTTTCATTCTGGGATATGTATGGCAACTATGTCTGCATCCCAGTGTTGCATAAACATTTATGTGTTTCAGAGCTTTCAACATGAGCAAGTGTAACTTCCTTCCAAGATTCTGCATTTATTTGCATTTATTTTTATTGTTAGAATAAGTAAAGGCCAAATTGGATGCTGTCTAAGCTCTGCAGGTCTATTAGAATCAGTTCTTCTTTTGTCCTCCAAAACAGCTCCAGCTGGCATGTATGGGGTATGTCTGCGTGTGACTGAGCAGAACTGCTCTCCCTAGGTCACAGGGAGCACAACCCAGTCCGTAAGTGGAAGAAACAGCAAGTGCCTGTGCAGTTAGGATTTTTTAGTTTAGAAAATGCAGTAGGCATCACCTTCCTCATCATGAAGGAAATTTCAAATGTAATTTACACAAATGCCTGCAGAATAGGTCTCAAGATTCTTTTAGGCAGATAAAATTGCTTGTACTCATGCAGAAAGCCCCTGTTCTCTGTCATGCTCTTGATTGTAATCTCCATAACGTCCTAACTGGGAGAAATTCTCTCTGTACCTAGCAAAGCATAAAGGCAACTTCATTTACAGTAATTAGGCCCTATCCACCAGTTTATGAACACACCCAAAAGACCGCCCTTTTCCTCTGGAGGCCAAGGGAAGGAGACAGTCTTCCCTGAGACATGGTGTTGTCAGCTATTTCAGAGTTGTTTCAGGAGGCATGAGTTAGGGATTAGCCATTCTTCTTGTATACAGTGCAAAAAGGTTCTTATTAGAGGGTTAAATTCCTTACTCTGGAAAGACATTCTGGGAAATGTGTTGCTACCTTTCTGTGCCCATTCCCAGTAGATATTTTGAATGTAGGGAGTTTGAATGTGGGTCAACACAATGTAACTTTTAATCTTCCAGTTTATAGAGATAATGTCGTCTCATAAATTTAAGTTCTTAGACCAAACAGACTCTCAGTAGTTTCCACTAATGTTTTTTACCCAGTGTATCAGGTTGGTTTACTGGTAGCTTTTATATCACATGAGGGCAACTACTCAAAAAGCTTAGAAACAGATTTTGAATTTAACACTTGTGGGCAAGGTGTAAAGGCTGACAGACAGCTCAGCATGGGCCAAGGCACAAGCAAAAACTCTTGCACAGTGTGTTGCCATAAAAAGAAAGGAGACAATAAATTTGCATCACAGCATGGGAAGAGGCAATGACCAAAATCTCTTGGCATCTCTGAAGAGGGAGAAGAAAATATTGTGATGGAGCATTCTGTGCACAGAAAAATACTGATCCACTAGATCAAAGTTACTTGTGGCTTACTGGGCACATAAAGGTGAGGTGAAGGATATTGTGAGCAGTTATGTGTATTGTCACCCTTAAAGAATAAAAGAGGTGCTGTAGGACAGCACCCTGCTTGAGGAGGACACTGCCCTGCCCATGCTGGAGGTACATCTCTCCCTGCCCCGGGTACAGGTCAGCCCTGCTGCTCTCTGATGGTCACTGCAGCCAGCACCACATGCTAAAAGCAGAACTGGAATTCAGCCCCTGCACTCATGGGCAAGGGTGTGTGCCCTTGGTGGGCAGTGGAGGTCTGGCACTGCAGCCTGTTGGTGTTGCACAGGAAATGGTAGGTCTGGCTTCTGGGCTGAATTGAAATAGTTGGGTGTGTTGGGGACACTGGTGTTTTTGGGGTGCTAATTGCCTCATGCTATATTTTGAAGTGGAAAGAGGCAATTAGCGAGCTGGATTTTAAAAATAATATACTACTGTGGTTCATGCTTACTGCACTATAAGTAACCAGTAACATAGTCTCCAACAGTGTGTGCAGAAAGGGCAGTAGGTATTATTTCTTCACAAAGTATTGTTGTATTTGTTTGAGGACACAGGCAGAGAGATAGCAAGCCAACAGAGGGAACAGTGTGCTTGAGTGTTGCTGGGATTTTCGGTTTTCCTTAAGGGAACTGGATTTACTGTAAGGAGAGGTAAGTGAGCAAAGTGAAAGGAAAGAATAAGGGAGTGATTGAGAAGAGGGGAAGAAAAAGACGGAGCTGCAGAGTGAAGACAAAGTGTCAAAAGAATGTTATTTAAATGTAGCATTGTTAAGTTATTAGAGTGAACACATTATTGACTGGACAATGTTAGCAGAAGTTTAAATAACTTAATTGGTCTGTTAATCATTGTCCAAGTTGCTTCCTCTTGGGTGTGTGTCACCTCGTTTCTTGGTTTTTGCAGCAAATATTCTACAGGTAGAATGTGAGGCCTTTAGTATTTGCTAAGATGTGACCATACTTAGAACTTCCTCTTCTACAAAATCATTATACCATAATAAAACTTAGGAAACAGATGTGCTGTGTGCTTTTAGGAGGAAAAAACTCAAACACCTAAACCAAACCAAACCAAAACCACACCTCTATCCTTATCTGACTAAATACCTAAACTGAAACATTAGCAGCCAAGCAGTGATGACTGTCCAAAAGAATTCCCTGAAATGGATTTATTTTGTACCTGATATGACTGCTGTAGCAAGTGAAGGTTAATGTGCCTGTCACCTCAAAAGGAATGGTAGGTGTGGTCATTAACAGGTCATTAACTCTCTCTCCTGTTAGTATCAGTCTCATACACCTTTCTGAACACCAGATTAATTCCCAGCTTTTTCTGTTCTCTTTTTATGTCTCAGCCTCCACAACCCCCTTCTGATTGGGTTAAGTTGTTTTCATTTGTGGCAATCATTCATCAGTTTATTCTGAGTACTTCTACAGCCAAAACAGAAATCCATTAAATCTATACAGCAGTTTAATCTCAACCAATAATTACTCATTAATCTTGCTGGAAATACACATTTTCTTCAGCCCATTGCCAAGGCACAAGCTTGCAGATAAAAAGTGAAGTATTTAATCAGTTTTTTAAAGTTTGTTCATGACAAATTATGGCTGACAGATTAAAAAACTAGGTCCACTGCATTGGTGTGCATTCAGGTTTTAAAAAGTGATTAACTATATGCCAAGCTGTCAAAGAAATTTTGCATGAAAAAAGAGGAGTTGTTAACATTATTATGTCTGTGCCCCAATGATTTTATAATGTCCATTTTAACTATACATGGAAAAAAGTCAGCAGCATACAGTAATTTTTAAAAAATGGAGTTTTGTAACTACCACTAGAGAAGCCTGAAACATCTTTTATGCTCACTCACACCCTCCTCCAATTTTTTCTCCCATAGGTTTTACTTTAAAAACACTTTTGTCTTTCCCTCTAAAATTTTAGTTACAACTCCTAGCTAATTGAATTGAACATGGATTTTGGCTTTTCTGTCCTGAAGAACTTTTCCTTATTCTTGCTCTCCCATCAAACCATGGCTGCATCCTGGGAGACACAGTTTTCCAGTGCAATTGGATTGGCTGACACAGGTAGGTCATGGCCTAGGTTGTTCTAGAAGTCCCACACTTGCTAAATAATTCAACCTATTTTATAGCTATTTGCTTAATACCCAGTTTCTGTGGAGTTGGTAAAGTGTCTGACAGAAGGTCAAATTGATTGCACTGCTTCTCTCTGTTGAACTTCTGCTGCTTTCTGATGCTGCTGTCAAGTATATCTTCACTTCTGATTGATTTTCTTAATTCAAAAATTGATGCAAAAAGTGTTTTCTAATGAAAAGCATGTTTGTCAATATTCTCCACTCCCTTTATGGATTTCTGTTGTGCTGTTACTTTGACTACTAGCTCCTGACCTGTTTATATTCTGGTTTGCTTGGAAACCCAAATCTTCATTCTCCAAACGTGTAGTTTTGTTTTCAAGATCTTTTTGGGAGCAGAAAGCAGCCTCATGCTACCAGACCTGTAGCGTATTTTTATATTCAGAAAGAGAAGAAAAACAACCTGTTGTGAGCAGCAAGTCTTTATTTCTGGTCAGAGATGAATTCCCAGATAAAAGAATATATTTCTTCTTTGCCTTGTGACACAAAGTCAGATTTTAAAAGCCTTCTACTTGTTCAAAGTGACTTGGAGGTTGAAGAAGTGACACTGTGTAAGACTGTATATGACACACACTGCTGTTGTGCACTTGTTCTGTGCATTCAAACTATTGAGTCTTGAACTCTTTTTAGTTTGATAGAAAACCCATCATAATGTTTGGCTGTTACAAAGCTTCAGCACCACAGATGTTGAACTTTTCTTGACGCTTGTATACATCATACAAGATGAAGCCAGTGAAACTGCCTTACAGACCTTGTTTTGTGTTGTGGTGATGAATCATTTCTGCCACTGATCACCCCACTAGCAGTAGAGTACATGGCTGTAATAACACAGTTTCACATTTCATTTGTTAGTTCTTATATTGATTTAATCTTTTTCCAATGCACCCTTAGACTTTCTTTTATTCAAACAATAATTTTTAACTAAACAAGATCTTATCGTTCAAGTGAAAATAGCACACATTACTCAGTCGTCCACGATTTTTTACAGTTGAGCACATCCTCTCACTAATTTGGCTTTCCAGGATTCTGTACTGTTGAGGTGAGGTATAATAAAGAATGCACATTTAACTGCAGCACCTTCCCTCCCTACATTTGTTAATGTTGTCCTAGAAGGATGTGAACTCGAACTCTGAACTGGCATCAAATTTGAAAGATCAGATTCTGATCAGGAAATCTTTACTAACAACTAGTTGATGTGAGGGAAGTGAATTGGTAGTCCAAGAGGAGACTGGTGACAAGTGGTGTTCCTCAGTGATTGGCATCGGGACTGGTGATGTTCAGCATCTTTGTTGGCAACATGAACACTGGGACAGAATTCACCTTTAGCAGGTTTGCCGATGACACCAAGCTGAGTTAGGTCATCAGGACAGCAGAAGGAAGGGATACCATCCAGCAGGACCTGGACAAACTTGAGAGTTGGACCTTTGCAAACTTCATGAAGTGGTTGGTGCAAGGTGCTGCACTTGAGTCAGGGCAATCCCAAACATAAATATAGGCTGGGTGGAGAATGGATTGAGAGTAGCCCTGTGGGGAAGGACTTGGGGGTATTGGTGGACAAGAAACTTGACATGAGTTGACAATATGCACTTGCAGCCCAGAAGGCCAACTGTGTCCTGAGATGCATCAAAGGAAGCAGGACCAGCAGATCAATGGAGGAGATTCTGCCTGTCTGGTCTGCTCTTGTGAGACCCGACCTGGAGTGCTGCATCCAGCTGTGGAGTCCCAAACAAAAGAGACATGGACCTGTTGGTTTGAGTCAAGAGGAAGGCCAGAAAGATGCTCAGAGGGCTGGAGCACCTCTCATATGAAGAAAGACTGAGAGAGTTGGGGCTGTTCTGCCTGCAGAAGAGGAGGCTCCAGGGAGACCTTAGAGCACCCTCCAGTACCTAAAGAGGTCCTACAGGAAAGCAAGAGAGGGACTTGTTACAAGGGCATGTAGTGACAGGACAAGGAGGAATGGCCCTAAGTTGAATGATGGCAGGTTTAAGTTAGATAGGAGGAAGAAATACTTTACAATGTGGGCAGTGAGGCACTGAAATAGGTTGCCTAGAGAGATTGTGGATGCCCCATCTCTGGAAGTGTTCGAAGTCCAGCATGGATGGGGTACTGTGCAACCTGGTCTAGTGGAAGGTGTTCCTGCCCATGGAGGGGAGGGTTGAAACTACATGATCTTTAAGCTCCCAAAACTACTCTGCAGTTCTATGATTCTTTGTTCTTATCCTAATGCATTGTATTCTGCATTGCTGGGCATCTAATAGATTTTTCTCATGTTGTGAACAGGGAATGAAGCTATGCTGGATGACTTAAGTAGTAATAATGCCTACCAGTGCACCAATTTTCTTTTGCTTTAGCTATAGATGTTCAAGATGAAATATTATAAATAAATTACAAGCTGCAAACTAGTCTCATTTGTGCTCATTGCAATATAGCCATAAATGCACATAGATTGCAGAAACAGAATATTCTTTTGAGGGAGAATTTCTTCAATTTCTCCTGTTTTTGCTGCCTAAGTCAACAACCCAGATTTTAGAACAAGGGGAAAAAAATTCCCCAGTGTCATGACTTCTGTGTCCTGTTTTTATGCTTGCGTTAAATCTTTACAACAGTAAGGAGTACTAAGTAGTACAGAACAGCACTGACCATTGAGCTTTGCCTATGAGATGTGGGTGGGGTGGGGTTCTTGAGACTAAGGTTATCTATCATATCCCATGGTTCTTAATGATGGTGATTAAATCATCAACAGAAAAAATATGCAGATTGCACTGTTTGGAATAACCTACTTATTTTTCCCCTTTTTTTTTGTCCCATCCCACTTCTCTAATGCAGGTCTCAGAGCACTTCTGTAACAAGGCTTTGCACAGGCCAGGTGATCTTGCAGAGATTCATGTTCCCTCCAAGAAACTGCGATTATCTTCAGCATGCCTTCTGAAATTATTTTGCTTTCTACTTTGTGACTTAAAAGTGGCTCACATTCTGCAAAGTTCTTGCTAAGTGTTAGAAACATTTTGCAATACTTACAAAGCTGCTACAAAGTAGTAGGAAATGTCTTAGTAGTTCTTTCAACTAAACTGGTTAGAAAATAGGCGTGTTCTCTTCTTGCTTACTGTTACTGAATTGGTTATTTCCCCAAACAGGGAAACAGAGTTTAGTCTTAAAAACTCTGTAGCCTGTAATATTATTTAAAAATAATTCTGTTATTCATTAGTGTACAGAACATAAAAAACAAAAGTTGGTGGGAATAAGTGCTATCTAGTACTGTCTATTCAGACCCTGAAAAAGGCTTTCTTCATTCATTATGCAAGAAAAAAAATCCCTGTTTATTCAATTTACCTGAGCTTAGTATGTCATGGAAAAAACATTGTAGGGATCTGCAGAGCCACCATGCCCACCATCACACAAACCCCTTACTTACTCTTACAGTGGTCATCCCCACAGGATTATCAAATCAAGAGAGAAAACATGAGTAAAATATAGTAAGAGATTATGACAGAGGCCCGAGCTTCTGAAAAACATCTGAAATTTCATAGTACTTGTAGGACTATTTCACAGTAACTTAGTGTCCCAGACCAGAAAATGTTACTAGAGATAAAGGAAAGATTCTGGAATAATCTCTGTCTGCATATGCATATATTGTCAAGCAGAAGAACAGCAAAGTGTCCCTTTGAAAAAGTTTAGGAGGAAAAAGCCCTACCAAAACTCAGTACAGAAACTACTTCAGTAAATATTGAAATGAAACAATCTTATTTCTGGTTGGTACAGTGGTTTACCCTGTACATGGCTCCTGTAGGCTCATTACACACATTAAGGGTAGGACAAGCTAACCCTTGACTCTCACCTTAGTACAACTGCTTTGAAATGTTTACAGATTTATCTTTTCTGAAAACATAGATTTCAGTATTGATGTTTTTCATTCAAATTACAATTAATCCACCTAGGCACTACACTCTTGATGTTTGGAGATGTTTTAAATGATTCTTGATGAGCCAATGTTAAAAGAATGGGAATGTGCATTTGTGTAGATTAAAGTGAGGTGTGGATGTTAGCATAAAATCACTGAATTGTGGTTCAGAGATAACTATTCATGTGTTGCATGAATGAAAGAAAAATCACACACTGGATCTCCTTTCTCAGCATTCCAACTAAAAGGCAGTTTTCCTTTTATTCCAGTAGCTCAGGAATACATTATAGGGTTTCTTTCTGTTTCTCTCTGCTCAAACTCTTGAAGTTTGCACAGCTTCAATGAGTCAAATGCCAACAGAGCACTTAAGGAGATCATCATTTTTAAGCGTGTAGGAATTTCTGTGATTTGGAAAAGGTAGGTATTCTACCCATATACAGGAACAGTATATGGGTTTGAAATGGAAATAGTTTTCCTCCACTTTGATCAATCAGTTTTGTGAGAGATAGGATCCTTTCAGATAGCAATCTGCACATATGTCAAAAGATTGAACAACTCTTTCATGAATATGTGGCAACCCATTTTAATACCAATCATAGATTTTGGCAATAAGAGTGAAATCCCTTTGAATTGTATTGATAGGTTAAATTTCTCTATTAAATATACTGCAAAATTGCCTGTGTTGTGCACTGATGCAATAGACTTTATAGTACCTGTTTTCTTATTTTTTTCAACAGAGCTTTCCTGAGGTGGTGATGCATATTAGCTCATTGGTATGAAACAGGATGGTCACAGTATTTTAATGAAAGAGAACATGCTCAGGCTGCTATGTAATTAACTATCCCTTAGAGATATTCTTGCATGTGGAGTAGATTTTTTTCTATTAAATTGCTATTTACTCGTGACTTTTAATATATCATAAAAAGTCTTTTTTCTACATCCTAAGCAGCACTGAAGAACAACAATAAACTGTTGTATTGCTCTCCTTAAATGACACTTACAGCTTGGCAAAGTTACAAGGAAGCTGGTAGCTTTGCCATTCAGGAGCTAAAATAAAGGACTTACCCGTTGCCCCCAGCAACATTTTACTTCCTTGAAATTTTAGAAATACGATTAACTGTTGGATTTTACCCTTCCAAAAGTTTCTGGGACAAGTAGCCGATTGTGTTCATTATTATTATTATTATTATTATTATTATTGTTGTTGTTGTTGTTGTTGTTGTTGTTGTTGTCACTATTATTATTATTTCATTGGCCTTGGCAGTTGTTTAAAGTAAGTTTCTAATGCTAAACCTCTGAACTTGCTTTGGTCCTTTCTGTTTCTTACCTCTCTTCCCTTTTGGGAGGAAGCTGAGGGCAACCCCTGCACCTATGTCTGCCCCTGGCAGTGCACATAAACACAGGGAAGACTGGTAGAAGCCAAGTCAATTATTTTTTGCCCCTTCAGACCCTGAAATACTGCTTTTCCTTCCTCAGTGTGTATACCATGTCCTGTTGAATCAAGCAAAAGCGACCACAGCTTCACTGTGACATTTTAAGAGAAGGCTACTGAATTGTGCAGTGAAATTTTATGACTCTCAATCAGTAGTGGTAAATATTAATGATAGGGGATGTTAAGTAGATGGCCATCGTGGTTCAGAGGAGGAAGTGGCTCTCTGTAAGTAGAAAGGAACTGGTTTTTTAAGACCTGGATTGAATATGGAATTTTTAAAGAAAAGGCTAAAATCCAAGCCTCTAGTCCAGTCCTGCAGCCTTTTACCAAATATTGACAGCAAATAACAAAGGCTGTGTGCCAGGAATTATTTTTAAATGAAAACAGGTATAAAAATTACATTAAAAACCTTGGAAAGGACTCATTTTGGAATCTAAGCTGACAGTTTATTCACACAAAGTATTTGACTATGAAGCTTAATATTTATGTGAAAGGGAAGGCTATTTTGCCTGACAGGATCTTTGTATACAGAATAATGGATCAGTTGTTTTCCACCAGCGTTCAGATCACAGAGGTGTTGACCAATGAAAATGCATGGACTGAATAAGGCAGTTTAGCAAGAAATTCTCAGGAGCAAGTTAAATATCTTCGACTTCAGGAGAATAATTGAACCACTTTAACATTTGCATCATGCCGAAAAACAACACCAATCTTCTATGAACATAATTACACCTTGGGGGTCTTGCCTGGGGTTGTTGAAATTTGTCATGAATATTGATTGAGCTTCATTTCCACCTGTGGCATCTTGATCCTTGACCCAAGAGCTCTCAGAGTTCAGGGTGCACACACAGTCTTTCTGCATTCAGCGTCAGGAATGCTGTACATAGATTTGTTCCTAGCAACATGCTTTGGAACCTCAGAGTTGTCCCTCTTGGAGGCTGGGCCAGGCACTTATCCCTTAGCTTGTGACCTTGCCACCTGTTGCTTTGCACGTATCTAAAATTTCGAGTGTAAATTTTATTTTCTAGATGACTGTCCATTTAAAAGTTTGACAGCTTCAGGTGGTACAGGTTGCAAAGCAGCAGCTTAAAAGAAAAATTTTAAAAAAGAATATATGCCCCAAAATGCAATGTTGTATATCGTAAGAGACTGATAAGACCTGTAAGACTGATGTAGAGTTTAATTCATTCAGTGTGAAGTTATGCTATGCATAGAATCACAGAATGTCTGAGCTGGAAAGGACCCACAAGGAACATCAACCCCTGGCCCTGCACAGGCCAGCCCAAAGACATCACACCATGTGCCTGAGAGCATTGTCCAAATGCTTCTTGAACTCCTTCAGGCTTGGTGCTGTGACCACTGCCCTGGGGAGCTGTTCCAGTGCCCAACCATTCTCTGGGTGAAGAACCTTTTCTAATATCCAATCTAAACCTCCCCTGACAGAACTTCAGGCCATTCCCTTGGGTTCTGTCACTGGTCACCACAGAGATCAGTGCCTGCCCCCCCTCTTCCCCTCACAAGGAAATTGTGACTGCACTGAGGTCTCCCCTCAGTCTCTTCTCCAGGCTGAACAGACCAAGTGACTTCATATACTTCTCATGCAGCTTCCCCTCAATGCCTTTCACCATCCTCCTGGCTCTCCTTAGGATACTCTGTACAAGCTTAATGACTTTTTTATATTTTCGTCACCCAAAACTGCCCCCAGCACTGGAGGTGAGGCTGCCCCAGTGCAGAGCAGAGCAGGACAATCCCCTCCCTTGCCCGGCTGGCCATGCTGTGCCTGGTGCCCCCCAGGACAGGGTTGGCCCTCCTGGCTGCCAGGGCACTGCTGACTCAAATTCTACTTGCCATCAGCCTGGAGCCCCAGGTCTCTTTCCGTGGCGCTGATTTCCAGCCTCTCGTTCCCCAGTCTGTGCATACACCCACAGGGTTTCCCCGTCCCAGATGCAGAATCCAGCAGTTTCCCTTGTTAAACATAACAAGGTTGGTGATTGCCCAGCCCTCAAATTTGTTCAGTAGTAGCTTATCGACTTCCCTCAATTAGAGAACCTCAGTGACTATACATATGTGTGCAGATTGCTCTGCACTCTGCCGGAAAAAAACATAAATTCCTAAAAAC